>VXCM01006298.1:0-28210 GCA_014773175.1 Lucifuga dentata
GATGATTCGCTGTGGTGACCCCTGAAGGGAAAAGCCGAAAGGAAAAGAAGAAGAAGAAGAAGGAGACTATTATCATCAAGTAACAATACTTTTACTTGAGTACAGTTTCTGGCTACTCTACCCTCCTCTGACAGTACATTTAAAGTCACTCCATACGGCTCCTTAAAGGGGAAAAAACTGTACTTCGGTTTTCTTTGGTGGAATTGTCATATTTAAACATATTTTAAATATTTGCACAAAATATTAACCAACAGTTTGTTTCTAACAAATCTGTTTGTACAGCTGTTGAATTGTGTATTAGGTGAGTTTGTTTGGCGTTGCAGCGGTGAAGAAGCAATGGCTGGTAGTGAATTCTGACGAGTGTGCACCATGATAATCACACTCTGATCTCTAGCTGCTGCGTCACTATCATGAAGGGCAGCTGACAAGACACAAGGATGTGTTCACACACACACACACTCACACACACACACACACACTGCTTGACCATACAGAGATCAACTGGTATGACAGACAACAGCATGACAGTCATCAACAAGAAGTGATTGATTATCGCAGCAACATCCTGCTGAGAGGAGATGAGGACAGAGATGTTTGGAGGATGCAGTCAGACGACATAACGCCATGACGATGTGAGGTCACATGATCATAATGCTTACAGCAGTACAGTAAACTCTGAAAATGTGTGTGTGTTTACTGATCTGAATCGGAATGAGATCGGGTCGGTCGTGGGGTTGGGGAAGCCGGTATAAATATGTCTCCCGACTTTATTTGTCCGGTTGCAGCCTTTGCTGTTGTTTCTATATCTCTGATTGTTTTCCTCTGCGTTGTTCTGCAGTAGAGTAGGAAGATTTATGAGAGGTTCCGGTACTCCTGAAAATGTCCCGGTACTCCTGAAATGAAAATCACAGAGGTCCCGGTACTGTGTACCACTGGCCCACTTCAAGCACTACTGATACTATTTATGTTTTATAACGACTGAAGATGAGCAGCTCAAGTTACTCTGAGTTACTCTTTACAAGCTAAAATATTACAGAATTTAGTTATTTGTACTTTTACTGAAGGGAAAAATTCTGCTGTTTCTACTTTTACACTGATTCATTTGTACTAAAGTCAGACAGTTTGTAGTATTATTTATTTAAAAAAAATCACCAAAACAACATTATTAAGTGTTACATTGTTCATATCATTCTTTATAACGTTATCGCAAAATTACCTCTAGATTTCATGATATTTTAAGGCTGCATCGCTGGCTCCTGGTTATATGACCTTTTAGTAAGGAAGGCTCTGTTTCCTTTTTGCAGCATTCAGACAAAACAAACATGGCTGCCAATGACTTTGGGTCGGCATGGAGCATCCGCGGTGCTGGGCGTGATGAGTTTTCCTGTGTGGAGTGAATAAATGCAGGATAAAATGCGTGTTGTGCTGCAGTGAGCAGCAGCCCTGCTGGTGGCTTCGCCTCCTAGAATCCATCTCTTTCTGCAGCAGCCATGCGGGGAAAAAGAGAGGGAATTAAAGAAAAGCAGACAGAAGCACTTCTAGCTCATTCCGGCATTATGGCACATTTCCATTTTTTGCCTCGGTCTTAATCTCCATTGAGTGACTGTCATCGCCCTGCGGCAGTAATTAGGTATGGACTTTGGACAACAACAGACGAGCCNATTGAGTGACTGTCATCGCCCTGCGGCAGTAATTAGGTATGGACTTTGGACAACAACAGACGAGCCGCTCTCGCTCATCTTGAGAAGCAAATTACCTTTAGCTTATGGTAAGCAATATTCCGTGCCAGGCAACTTTTACTGCTGATTAGCAATTAGCCCAAACTAGCGGCAGCCGAAGCGCTAATGTTTAATTTGCTCCTCTAATGATATACGGCGCGGCGGTGCAGGCGGGCGAGGAGGGGAGGGGGGCGNTGGAAACGTATGGATTTCTACTTAATTCCTTTTCATTTACGACCTGACAGGCCCGCAGGTAGGAAAGGGAGGAAATTTCTTAGCGATTAGTAATGGCTGCTCCTCAAAGGGAAGGCAGCAGGCGAATGCTAAGAAGGCACACACACACACAGTCTCATTTCTGAGCCCGTACGAGCACATTCAGTCGCTCAATTATTCACAGTGAAGTTTGAATAATAAGAGCGTTTTCTCAGAGAAAACAGAGTGATTACTGTCTGCGTCTCCTCCTCCTGTTACGAGGAGACGCCGTGTGAATATGAGCTAAGCGTACCTGGAGAGCCATTAGAGAGAGCCCTCCAGTAAACGGCTTGCTGCATGCTGTCACTGCGATAATGTTGTTTCAGCTACGAAGCCTGCGGAGAGATCGGGAAGAAATAGGAGAAGTGACAATCTGTAAAACATCTTAATGAAACGATCCTGCGCTGAATTTGTTTTTGTGATAAAACAAAAAGGGCGATGTGTGCTTGGGATGTGTATGTTGGGTTTGTGAAGGCTGTGCTGATACGTGCTGAGGTAGCGTGTGCTACATGAGGCTGCGGCGCTTTAGCTCTTTAGCTGCTGACGCCTTGTTAACTGCACAGACTGCGGCCTTGTTTGCAAACACAAGCAGGCGTGCGAGAGGAGGATCCAGCGGCTCCCACAGGACCGCCGTAATCTGGGGCGGGTTCCTGTTTAAACTAAAATGTGCTAGTGGGCTGGACTCGACAAATCAGGTGGACTCATCAAATCTCCGGTGAGCTGTGTCTGGAACAGGGGCTTGTTAAAAAGTGCAATGGGCACAGTGGGAATAGAGCATCCCCCCCCGGGGTTAGGGACTCCTCCACTCTAATGAAGCTGGAGGATGAGGCTCGTTATGTGCTGCTGCTGCTGCCTGTTACTCTCCAGGCCGCCACTTCCTCACTTTCCCACTGGCTGTGGTGTAGTGACTGTACTGACTGCAACCAATCGCGCAAAGCATTTCTGTTTCAGCCTGCACAGCTCCGCAAAATGCTTCAGAGGGGAGTGATTTAGGGAAGATGCGACCCCCAGCAGAAGTGAAGACAAATGGAGGCAGTCAGGACATTCCCAGTTTGGACAGCGGCGCCACGTAGATGGTGATGAGAACAATAAGACGAGTCGAGTGGCTCATTAGAGCTCTAAGAGTGACAATCACTCACACACTCGCCTCACACTTGTTGGAGGAAAGTACGGCACTGTGGATCTGAGTCTGAGGAAATGTATTTCTCATATGTTCACATTTAAAATACATTTATATTCCGTGTCCACAGAGAACACTGGGGTCTGATTAACCAGAGGGTCTGCATTATGTGCATATTTTTATAACCACACAGATCTGCTGTAACATGCATTTTAGAACATATCTGCTGTGTGAGTTTATGTATTAAATATTTATAAATTATTCATATTGATACCATGGCCACTGAAAATACTCAATTTTGATTGGCTGGCAGGTGTCTCTTAAAATCATACACCTCAACTACAGTTCTGGTCAACACTTTAATGGCTGTTCAGTAAACTGCAGGTATCCATAGTGTATCCATATCCAGTGTAATAATGCACTCAGTAGAGGAAGCAAAACACGTGTCATCTGCACATATTTCACCTAATATAGAACAACATACTAAATAATGTAGTCACATAAAACAGGATTCCAACATATTTCCATATATTTACAATAATATATATTAGAATATTAGAAAAAGGGTGCTATATCAGAAAAAATATTCTTAAAGAAATTTGCTAATATATGGACATGTACTGTACATCCACATTTACAAATATTTTTTTGAACATACAATATATTTCCAATCTTTCAGTGTTTGGGTATCATGAAAAACTCGTTTTATAAATTTGAACGCTGTTTTGCTCATTTACAAAAAAGGGAAGGAAATGCAAATTGTCCTGGCTTCAGGTTTTAGCATTCTCTTATCAGAGTCAGCTGGTCCTAAAATTAAAAAAAAAAAAAAAAAANAAAAAAAAAAAAAAAAAGTCATGGCCATACAACCTCTTTTAGCTTTAACGTGAATTAATATCCTGGCTGTGCTTTTTAAATTTTTATATTTTTTTTAAGACGGGGTGCACGTTTATGTAGTAAATTAAGACAAAGTACCAACATGTTTTGACCTTAACCCTGCGCTAACATTCGAGTTTTAACTTAAAACTGCTGCTAACATTAGCTAGCAGATGTTTTAACTTAAACCTGCTGCAAACATTAGCTAGCCGAGTGTTTTAGTTTAAACCTGCTGCTAACTTTAGCTAATGGAGTGTTTTAGTATAAACTGCTGCTAAAATTAGCTAGTGGAGTATTTTAGATTAAACCTGCTGCTGCTAAAATGAACTAGCATTGTGTTTTAACTTAAACCTGCAGCTAACATTAGCTAGTGGAGTGTTTTAGCTTAAATCTGCAGCTAATATTAGCTAGCAGAGTGTTTTAGCTTAAACTTGCTGCTAAATTAGCTAGTGGAGTATTTTAACTTAAGCCTGCTTCTGCTAACATTTAGCTAGCATGTTTTAATTTAAACATGTTGCTAACATTAGCTAGTGGAGTATTTTAGCTTAAATCTGCTGCTAACATTAGCTAGCAGAGTGTTTTAGCTTAAACCTGCTGCTAATATTAGCTAGTGGAGTGTTTTAGCTTAAACCTGCTGCTAATATTAGCTAGTGGAGTGTTTTAGCTTAAACCTGCTGCTGATATTAGCTAGTGGAATGTTACTTTGTGCTGGTAGCATTAACCAGTGGAGTGTTTAAACCTTAAGCTTAAGCCTGCTGCTGCTAACATTAGCTAGCCGAGTGTTTTAGTTTAAACCTGTTGCTAATATTAGCTAGTGTAGTGTTAACTTAAACCTGCTGCCAGTGGAGCATTTTCGTTTAAACCTGTTGCTAATATTAGCTAGTGTAGTGTTAACTTAAACCTGCTGCCAGTGGAGCATTTTCGTTTAAACCTGCTGCTAACGTTAGCTAGTAGAGTGTTTTAGCTTGACTTGGCCATGCAAGATTGGAATACTGAAATCTTAGATGTTGAATCATGTTATATAAGTTGAAAACTTTAGCTGCAGCTTTTTATTTTACTTTTTCCTGCTATTTTTTCAAACCCCTAATCTTCAGGTGATACACCCACCTGAAAATTCAATTTCACTTACGCACAATTGTAGAAAGTTGTTTTAATTTCTCGGTAAAAGTCGTCTTCTCCTCGGACTATATTTCCTGGCGGAGAAATACATTTTCTGCAGCTCCATGTTGGACTGGATAAATTAAGTAACTTCGACAAAAAACGTAACAGATGTCGTGTTTGCTGTGACGCTTTAAGTCTCTACAAGTTGATTTTAATAGTGCATTAGAATTAACTGAAACCAATGTCTGGAAGGTAGGAAAAACAATTCTGAAATGTACGGTTAAAGTCGTATATTTTGGAAAATGGTTGCCAGTAACGTAACGTTCATGTGGATTGTTGGGCTCAAACGTGCGCAATAGCTGGTATGATCCATTAAGTGTGAACATTAGAAGTGAAACATGCAAAGTAGAACTCAGCAGCAAATCTCACGTGATTCAAAGAACACGCATCCTCCCTGACCGAGCGCTTCACTCTCGCATTATTTTACTTCCCGTTTTGGATTTCCGTGCAGACTGTGCTGACGTGCGGCTGTTGTGTGTGCGCGCGCGTGTGTGTTGCTGTTGTGAACGTTCCAAAGCGAGGCAGGTTTTCTCTTTCAAATTCTTCAAACTCAACTTTCCTCAGACCCGTTGCAGGAGGTTTGCCCAGGCTCTGGGGAGAGGCAGCATGGAGGAGGAACAGGAACTCTCACTCATCTCCTCACAGAAAGACTGACAGGCAGCAGCTTCAAAGCTCCTCTCCTCTCTCTGCTGAAGAATTTCAATGCTCCCTTTTTTTTTTTTTTNTTTTTTTCTTTTTACCCCCACAAAGGCTGTTCTTTCAATGATCCTCTGTCAGCCCCTCAAAGCCCCCCGCTCATTGATGAATTAAGATAAACATCAAACTACAGCGGCGCTGCGTCCGAAGAATCGCATCGCAAACACGAGAGCATTTCCTTTGTTCCCGTCCTTAGAAAACATATGCAAATGATTTCCGTGTACTTGCCGCACGCGAGGGAATCGCGCTCTCTTTGCAAAACAAAGGGATCATCTCCCATCATCCCTTTCATGTTAAACAAATAAGAGTGTGAATGTGATACACAGCAGAAGCTTCAGGTTAGTCAACATAGGCATTACCAGGCCAGGTAACGCACACTCAGCAACGCACAGCAACATACATGTGGCACCTCATTACAGTGACTTACATGCAGACACATGCACGCCATGTGTCAGAGGACGAATCATTCCAAACCCTGTAAGCTCTCATTTATCGTGGTGTGACAGCAAATTCTTCCTGCTTTGGGGGGAAATGAATTCATGTCTACAGCGTCATATTTAAGAAACATCTTTTACTGCCAAAGTGAACCGAGCTGTAATATTTTTAATGGCTCCGTTTCATTGGTATTTCAACTGCTACGTTTTTAGATTGACATGAGCGTAAGAGAGATAAAAGATCCGCAAACTGAGAATCCGGTGAACGGGAGGTGGGTGTGTGTCGAGTGTGAGAAACGTGGGGCGTGGCGGCGTGAGAAAGAGGCTCAGAGCCACGAGAACATGTGAGACATCAGATCAAAACTCACCATTTAAATAAACTGATCAACTGAGTGGCCTTATTGATCAAACTTATTGATCATTATGTGAAGCAAATAGAGTTTAAAGTGTCACTCAGATTTCGTACCGCTGCAATTTACCGTTAAATTAAACAGGTCTTAAAGGACCATACCAGTAGTCATGTTTGAGCCCAGTAAATACAAGCTTCATACATGTTACGTTACTGAGAACTTGAGAAGCAAGTTCCAAATCATACAACTTTATTTTAGTTTTGCTGTTATTTTTTTCAAACCTTGTGTTCTTTGAAAATCAAATGTTCAGGTGATACACAACTTAAAGGACCACCCATTTTATATGTTTGAGCCTAACATATTAAATTTTCATACATGTTACATTACTGACAGTCATTTCCCAAAGGATAAAACCACATTTCAGCTTTCCTGATATTTTGCAAAATCTCTTAATCTTTCAAAAATCAAATATTCAAGTGATACACCCACCTTAAAAATCCATGTTTCTCCTGCTAATAGTTACACAGCCTTATGAAGTCATGGTCCTTTAAATTTTTCCATAAACGCAGGTCTTCTTTTGGGACTATATTCCCCGGTGGAGGCATACATTCACTCCACACTTTTTATTGAGCTTAAACGCTAAAATTACATAACTTCTTAAAAAAAAAAAACCTGAATACACATCTTGTTGGTGATGATGGATTACCTATCCCAAGAACGTTTCATGTATCAACAAGCTGATTTTAATACCAGAATGAACTGAAACCAATGAAGGTCTGGAAGGTAGGAAAAACATTTTTAATTCTCCGTTCCAGTAGTATGCTTTGGGAAATGATTGTCAGTAACGTTACATGTATGAAAATTGAATATATTAGGCTCAAACATGCAAAATGGGTGGTATGGTCCTTTAAAATTCAGCGTTTCTGCTGCTAACACTTTTGCACGATTGTAAAAGTTGTCTTCTCCTGGGACTATATTTCCTGGCGGAGATATACATCGTCTTCCCTGTTGAATTAGTTAAATTATTTCAGCAAAAAACCAAATAGTCATGTTGTTTGCTGTGCTGGATTATTTATCTCAAGAATCTTTCAGGAAGAAATTCTGCAATGTACCGCTAAAGTCGTATATTTTGGGAAATGGTTGTTAGTAACTTAACGTGTTTATGGATCACACAGATTGGGCTCAAACATGCAAGATCATGTATGATCCTTGAATTTTTATGTGACGGTGTGTTTTATGAAGCGCTTCCCTGACATGTAAATAAGAACATACTATAGTAATGCCTCTTTCAAGGCAAACACTGAAAGATGTTGCTAACAGGCATTGATGTGGGTGTGTGACAGTATTTGCCTTTAACAACACGCTATGTGTGGCACTGTGTTTTATTCCCTCATCTTGTCTAGTCTGTCGCACCATGAAGCGTGTTTGTCGAACGAGAGCCGGACCACAGGGCTGACATGTCACGAGTCCAAGACCTGCTCTTCTTTTTCAACCTTTAATTTCTGCTCTTTGTGAGGGAGTGGCAGAAGGTAACGTTGATGCTTTGTCTGCAGAGGAAAATGTGGTTCCATCAGTCTTCACAATCAAACTTTTTTCTAACATTTCAGTTTTTTTTTTCTAATTTTATGGTATTTCAACTTTTTTTTTTTTACANCTTTTTTCTAACATTTCAGTTTTTTTTTTCTAATTTTATGGTATTTCAACTTTTTTTTTTTTACATGCAAATTCAAAATGTGCATAAAACGGGTTGGCGGTTGATGCAGCAGTATGTGGTGATGATTGTACGTGATTTATCTGTCTGCCAGCTGTGTTTCCATCCAAACTTCAACATGATCTGCAGGCGGTCTAACCTTCAGCTCAGTCCACCCAGAGGTTTGATGGACTTTGGGGGTCAAAGCTCTGGGCCAGCTTTGTTATCAGCCCGGCCCATGGCTGCACCGACGGGACGCCCTGGCTAAGGGTCCTCAGCTCTCCTCCACGCTGATAAGGAAAGGTCACCTCAGTGCCAGAGGCCTGGCAGACAGTCCGACAGAGACTCTGCCACGTGATGATTCTCTCCATCTTCAGATGGCCGAAGCATGTGGTCCATCAAACACTCTGACGTCATGTGACAGGAGGTGGCCAGGTTAAACATCAGCTCATGTGACAACATGTTCACTGTGTAACATGGCATTGTAAAATTCACATTAAAACAGCTTTCAAAGGTGTTATGAACCGATAACTTCAACACATGGATTTCCTCTTTGCTCCACTGATGAGCTTCATCCAATTTTTAAATAACTTATAATGTTTTGTGTGGTCTGTCTCGTGCCTCCATGTTCAAAGTGCAAGTAGACATTTACAGCAAGTCACAGCTGCTGATTCAAAATAACTTTATTAAGGAGAGTGAGCACAAAGAAAAAGTGGGGTGATGTTTTTCAATGGGTGGATTTTTGTCTCATGAATACATCCCAGCTGTAGAGATAGGTGATATACCAGGGGTGGTGAACCCTCGGCTCTCGAACCACATGTGGCTCCAGACCTGGTTCAGTGCGGCTCTGTTCCTTTAAGTCTTGTTCACGAGATTGAGACAACACTCACGTATGCTGATATTACGGATAAAAAAAGGTGCAGCCGCTATCTGGTGATTGCAGCGCTCAGCGTGGATGCTACACTTTTTCCAGCTAGCCTAGCCGGTCTGTCAATAACCTGAGTTTACGACCATGGCGGTGCCAGTGACATGTAAAACTAAACAAAACTATGAAGAGGAGCTCAGAATGTTTACACCAGCATGGAGGATTTATATTTAGTTGCGGAAAGAAATGGCAAATCATTTTACCTGTTATTTCAGATGTCACTGTTGCATTTTAAAGCTTCAAATCTTCAGCGTCATTTTTCCTCTCTCTGTATCCTAGCATCCTAACATGAGTTTTCCAGAGGTCTTGAACTCCACCAGCACAAACTACATGTATTAAATACATGTGTTACCGTGTCATATGATACCGGCACTCTGCTCACACTTTGATTGGCGACATGAGATGATGTTCCTTCCTAGCAAAGCTGTAATTATCACTTTATAAGTACCATATATACTCCTATTCATATAGTATAAGCTGACCCCGATTTTGACCTGCAAATTTAGAATTTAAAGAAACCCGCATATAAGCTGACCCGCTGATGTTGTTCCATCAATTTATTAGTTTATCAAATTACCTGTTTTTCTGGGTATTGTCATAGTATTCCTGTAATTTTCTGAAAATAATCCATGTATCGGTAAACATGATATTTATTTCAGCAGCTGATTACTGTAACTGACCAATCACAGCAGAGCTTACTAGCCGCCTCAAAATGTGGTGGGTAAGATGTTTAGTCAGGAAATATCTCATTCTAAGGTATGATTTAAACTATTTTCCATGGGTAGTGGTAATGGGTAGTATTTCCACCCTGGAAACTTCCTTTTCTGGGTTCAAATCTGAATTTCTCGTGTATAAGCCGATCCCCAAATTTACTTTATGAAATTTGATAATAAAAACTTGGTTTATACTCGAGTATATACGGTATTTGTGTGTGTAGGTAGGGGCCCGTGGTCATGATAATCCGTCCATCGTGTTAGTGGGTTACTTGCTGGATCAGACCAAAACCCCCACAGAACGTGTTTTTAAGTTCACCTTGCACCCACACGCACAGTCAGTACTTCCTCCCATCCTACACACCCTCCCCCAGTCACTGTGTTATTCCTGATTAACCGTAAATGAGCAAATATTTTCCCAGTGTTCGCCAGGTTAGATCCCCATTTAATTAAACTGGCTCATTATGTTGCTCTCTGATTAGTGGAGGAGAATCAATTATTCAATTCACAAACATGGGCCGCAGGAGCTGGAGGTGCACAACAAGCTGCTCATTTAATTCCAAGGACACTAATTAGCTACAAAGCAAGCAGTAACTTTCCTCCTCTCTTTTCCTCCCCTGCCTTCTTTTCCAATTAACGCACATGCAGGACGTTGAAAGTTAGCCAGCAGAGGAGGAAGGAATCACAGGATGGGTTGTGGGTGGTGTTTGAAGGAGGCGTTTTGGGAATGAGGATGGGAGAGGAGAGGGGTGGGGTGGGTCAATCTTTGCCTTATTTAGCCAGATTCTCCTCTAGTTAGTGAGGTCAAGAAGGAGAAAGAGGCAGGAGGGAGGCTTATTTGCTGATATGTAGATCACAAAGCCTAAGCATTCAGGAAACGACCCCGGGGATTTGCGGATGTGTCGAGCCGGAGCCGCTTACTTTTGTTCTTTGCAATCAAACAGCAGGCAATTATCCGAATTATTGACAGCAGATTTCTCATTTCAGCTGCAAATTAAGGCTATCAATAAAGCTTTCTGATGCAAAAGTGACTAATTAACCAGCGGAGTGGAGCTCTGAAGCCTTGATATAAATAAAAAAAGCTCCACTCGGCTGCACGTTGTGGAAACACAGGGGAACTAATTAGTTTAATTATCAAAACAGCTAATTAAAATTACACAGTTGCCTAATTAGTTCTGTGCTTCTTGCTGTCTCCTTTTCTCCCTCTTTCTCTTTCTTAGCTGCCCTCTCATTCTTTAATTGACAGGCTGAAGTTAAATGTAAAATAGGAGAAAAGAGAGCTTGTGTGTGTGTGTGTGTGTGTGTGTGTGTGTGTGTGTGTTTTATCTCCCCCTATGGATGAAAACTAACAGTAAAGTAGATGACTCATCCACGTCCAAATTTTTCTCCCATTAATCTGTCGTCAGGACAGAGAGAGGTGGAGTGTGTTGGAGGTGGGACGGTGCCTGGTGGCTGACAAACCAGGGGTCAAAGGTGACGGCAGGCCTCCCAGCATACCGTCACATCCAATAGGAAAACAACACGACTTGGCTGAAACGAGAAAACATCAAACAGTTAACGCGGGTCTGTCCATGACAGTTGCTGCGTTTCCATCCAACTTATTTGAATATTTAATACACATTTTTAATTATTCAATTAAAGGAAATGTGAATTGATGCGCGTTTCCATCAACTATGTTATGTGAATTATCTCAGAGGATGATTAATTCTACATAAATGTCCACAGCAAAACACAAAGCATGGAGAGTTGCCTTATTAAATGCAGCCAATAGACGCCTGAGAGCGCGTTACCATGGTGCTCTATAAACTCGCCGCGTGTGCTGAGTACCGTGTGGTGATTGAAACTTTTGGTGTGGGTAAAACAATTGTTTACGCGATGTATCAAGTTATTTGTGAAAAATGAATACGTTTTTCAGATATAATGAATAACGGATCCATCGTTCTGCAGGCGCTTGTTAACGACCACCTGCTCTTCTGACGTGTGTGTGTGTTTGTGTGTGTGTGCATGTTGCTCACCAGGCAGCGCACGTCGCATCCTCATCAAATGCGAATAAACTGTTTCCATCCATAATTTTTTTGTCTTATGCAAATAATTAATTAATCCACCTCTGCCACCAAGCGCATACATTTTTAATGTGAATTTTGGAGTTAATGTGAATTATCAGTGCTTCTATTCAGGCTTTCTTATGCGCATATTCAAAATTTGTATAAAAATATGTGGACGGAAACACAATTAGTGCGCACTAATACTACAAAGTATACACTACGTACTTATGTTGACAGCTAGTATATGAGATCTTGAGTGTACTTTAATATTAGTGAGAAGCATCCTGGAGTCATCTTTTCACTGTTGCAGATGACACTGGTATTTGATCTGTATTTTAATGAAGCGTCTGTTTTTCACACTTTGATGTTTTTATCCTCTTCAGCAGTTTTAGGTATCTGGGCCTCCTTCTCTTCCTGTCCTGTTTGATCCAGTTTGTCCTTTTCTGTCAGACACCAGAGGAAACCTTTAAATCTTCAGTTTCCTGTCAACATGACATGGAATAACCATTTCACGAAACAATAGACTGACATGTTTCTTGAGAAAGCAATTTTGTATGGAATCAGATTTGTGTCAAAACTCAAAAGTATTAAAATTTCTCAAGCATCGTAAAAAACAATTAATGAATTAGAACTGTAAAATACAGGTTAAAACCAAATAAATAAAAATAAAATAAAATCCTCAGTTGCAAAAAATGAAACTTTGAAAAGAGAGCATCCCATTTGGTTACAATTTTTTTTCTTTTCACTTTCAATGTGCAGCTTTTCATTTATTTCTCAATTTTTTGTTTGTAATTTTGACACAAAGCTCTCGCATGGGCGTGGCTGACAGGAGACTGCACATACTACGTCCTGATTGGTCAACAGCTCTGGTGCTCCTGTGTATATCTTCTCCCTCTGCAGCAGCTTGAAAACATTTACAGCAAAGTGAGTGTCTGTCTTAGAGGCTTTTAGCTTATATTTCTGTTATCATATTTAACTATAAATGTACTCATACTTTTTTTCATGCCGCTGCGGAGGGGGAAGATAAACACAGGATCACCAGAGCTGCACTTCAGAGATTGAGTTGTCACTCAATAAGTTGTTGACCAATCAGGACCCATGCGAGAGCTTTGTGTCAAAATTGCAAACGAAAAATTGAGAAGCATAACTGAAAAAAGAAAGAACAGTAACCGAAAAGCTGCTCATTGAAGGTGAAAAGAAAAAAATTGTAACTACATGGGAGGATGCTCTCCTTTCAAAGTTTTGTTTTTTTACAATTGAGGATTTTTTTTTTTTTNTTTTTTTTTTTTTTGTTGCGATGTTTGAGAAGTTTAGTTTAATACTTTTGACAAAAATCTGATTACATAAGATAAGATAAACCTTTATTTATCCCAAACAAAATTATTAAGTTAATATTACTTATTATTAATTATTATTAAGTTTTGGCCATTTCTGAACCCAGAATTGAACTGTAGGAATGAAAATATGTTGTAACCCAAGTGAAGACATTAATTTCATGTCATTGGTGTTATCAGTATGAACAACTTTCATTTTGAATCACAAAAAGTTGTGGAGTAGTACTTCAAAAGCCAAAATTCAGAGAAAGAAGAGGCTGTTCAAAAGCACATATGGAGAGTTTTATGGGTGTTTGTTGTTATTGTTGTTAGTTCTTATCGTCAGCGAACCATACAAATGCTTCAGATCAAGCCATGTAGATGCAAAAACTAAATACTATATACATAAATATATGACAGCAATACAGAGGTGTGCAGAGTAGCCAGAAACTGTACTCAAGTAAAAGTATTGTTACTTTATAATAGTTACTCAAGTATAAGTAAGAGTAGTCACCAAAATAATGACTTGAGAGTAAGAAAGTATCTAAGAAAAAGATTGCGTGATCAAGCTTATTCTTTAGAATAATCAACAAGCTATAAAGTGCTCGTCTGAGGAAAAAAATGCAGAGTACCTATATGTAGCTTCTAATACAATCCAAATCATATCATATAAGATAGAAACAGACAGTAATAAATCATATATTTACCACATAACAAATCATGACAATTCTGGCCTGGCCCCAAGACAGTTAGCTAGGTTAGCTTCATGAATTTATACTCAATAGAACATGTAAACTTGAGTTAGCATTAGCAGCAGCAGTTAGTTAAGACAGTTAAGGTTAGCTTCATGAATTTATACTCAATAGAACATGTAAACTTGAGTTAGCAGCAGCAGCAGCAGCTAGTTAAGTAGCTAATGTTGCAGCTTAACGCCATATGTTTCCTCAAGTTCCATGTTGATTCTTAGAAGCTGAAATGTCACATTTTTAGCAGACAGACGCAACAGTAATGCAGACAGTAACGCAGACTGCGACCAAATGTAACAGAGTAAAAGTATATTTTTTTCTTCATAAATATACTCAAGTATGAGTTAAAACTATCCTGCAATAAAACTACTCAGTCAAGTACAATTTTGTGAAAAAAGTTACTTAAATAAATGTAACAGAGTAAATGGAACGTGTTACTACACACCTCTGCAGCAATATATTTTGATATTCAGTACTAAAAAAGACACAACTCTGTAGCAACGCACATCAATGAAACTTACAATGTAATTGCAGATTTGATAACTTCATAATAGCAAGTAAAAGTGTCTTTCTGAGTTATTCACGTTGTTCCATCTGTGAATAGAACATGGTTTTTTGTTGGAAATCACGTTTTAGCAGAATCATGTCCATTGTCACTTCGCTGACAAATCTTGTTTTATCTTCGTTTATTCTGCTGACATTTTAAAGTGTGAACGTACATCCATAAAAAGATTAGATTCAACAGCTGAAACAGGATTTATATTATTTAAGTCCAGAGACTCTAAAACATGACAGCAGCAGCAGCATCTGCCCTCAGCAGCACTGAGGAACAATTTCAGATCATTTATAAAGGACTGAACCAAAGCCTCCAACCAAAATGAATCATCAGTCCAGCAAAAAGATATGTCATCAAGTATGTGAATTACTGCAAAATACAGAGTGGGATAAAGTATATTCCATCCTCATGAATAGTAATGCAGCTTGTGATTACATAAACAAGAAAACACACAGCACTCGCTCATCACCACGTTATGCATCCAGACGGCTCCATGTTTCAGGAAGAACTGTCAGAAGGATTCCATCCAGGTGAATATTTGACCTGCTGAGGTCATCACATCCTGAAGATGGCACTGCAGTTCATTAGCATTGACCTGAATGTTTAACCTTTCCATCGTCTTTCCTTTCCAATGCATTTTACCAATTCAAACACCATTTTACAAAATAAATCTGGCAAAGAGTTGCATAATTGTACACATCATGTGCAGGACTGCAAATAGTCCAATGATTATTCATGTTTTTAAGCCACAATCATAGATAGCAGCCAGTGAGTACAATCATTACACGCTGCTGTCGCTTTTTCAGAGTATCTCTGAAACATTAAAGGGCCATACCGGTGATTGCGCATGTTCCTTCTGATGAACTAATTTTATTTAACCGATCCAACATGGAGCTGCACAGAAGATGATGTATGTCTCTGCCAGGAATATAGTCCCAAGAGAAGATGACTTTTACAGAGAAATTAAAATGACCATTCCTTCTACAATTGTGCAAAAGTGTTAGCAGGTGAAACATTGAATTTTAAGGTGGATGCATCACCTGAACATTTGATTTTGAAAGATTNTTAGCAGGTGAAACATTGAATTTTAAGGTGGATGCATCACCTGAACATTTGATTTTGAAAGATTAGAGGATTTGAAAAAAAAATAACAGGAAAACTAAAATACAGTTTTATGTTTTGAAAATTGGTTGTCAGTAATGTAATATGTATCAGGTTGAATATATTGGGCTTATATGTGCAAAATTGACTGTATGGTCTTTTAAGTTAGAGTCACTGAGCTCAAATGAAAAGCAGCTCAGGAATCATATTACCTGACTAAAATATTGTGGTGAGTTGTAGTGAGTAATGGAGGTGAAGACAATGAAGGGTCACGACAAAAGGTCAGAGGTTACTGAGCAGCTCTTCACTCTGGATGCAGCAGCAACCGAGAAACAGTTTGAGTTGTTTACAGTGAGAATCAGGCTGATTTCTGCCGCTGCTCTCTAACCCGTGCACAGACGGAGGATAACTCAGCTGGCAGACGACAGGCAGCAGCATTTTCTGACGGGCTAAAAGATGTCTGACAGGCTGATTCTCAGTCTCTAGCACAGCTGCATCCTACATAAACCTCCAGCTCACAGCCATTATAACAGCAACAGTACATTAAAGGACCATACCGCCCATCGTTTTTCACTTTTCCTGAGGTAGAATAAGACGGGCGCATATGATGTCATCATGGTTCCTGCTTCAGGTCCTGTTATTTTTCTGGTTCCAAACAGGAAGCAACTTTTTTGGTTCCAAACCAATTCATTTTTGGTTGAAAGGCTCCAGTTCCAAATAAGGTTTGTGAACCAGAACAGAACCTGTTTCTGTTACAGGGACGTCTTGATGTTCCTAGCAACAGCAATCTTCACCATCAGCCTCATGACTCAGCATTTTTCTATTCTCCTAGTCTGGATTTACTCTGCAAGTCTTGATGCTCAATTCTGACCTTTTGTCTACATCTGATGTTTTGTTCAGTATATTTATATTTTCTTTTTTAAACGGCTCATATCTGATACCTGTATTTACACACTTTGACCTTTCACCTGTAGCAGCGGGATGCAGCTACACATGCACACGTCTGAGACGCACAACACATGCAGAGAGAAACATCTGATATGTTGTGTGAGCGTTTCTCTCTCCATCAGGACACGTATGTTCATTGGTTAATCACGGAGGAGAAGTGGGTGGAGTTGGAGTTTTGCTGCTGTAACAGGAGCCTGTTATCACACACTAACACGTCTATTTGACAAACACACATCAGCATGTCTGATATATATAGTATGTTCTCCATTTCTGTTTACAGAGAGCATCATCATGTTGATGATGACATCATATGCAGATAAAGCAGAACGTTATGTAGGAGTCAGAATGGGAAGGAAATTCTGATCTGTNCATCATATGCAGATAAAGCAGAACGTTATGTAGGAGTCAGAATGGGAAGGAAATTCTGATCTGTGGGTTTAGACAGCAGCAGTGGTGGATATCCAGTACTTATCCGATTTATTTCCACATATGCAAGAGGCCCAAAACAGATCTGAGAATATCTGATTCCATGTGGATTTTTACCATTTACATCTTCAGGAAGCGTCTGATACTTGTCACATGTGAGCAAAAGATCAGAATCAGGTCACATGTGCATGGTGTAAATCCAGCCATAGAGATACAAGCCTAATCACTCCTCACTTACAGCTGTCTCCCTCACTATTTAAACCCTTTCTTTTCTAATGTCAGTGATCTTCCTTGGATCTGGAGGTCAGAGTGGACCTCCGCCCTGGTCTTCACACCGTCCTGCCCCATTTAATAAGGAGTATTTTCAGTTTACATTAGTTTTTTGTTTTGTCTGATCATCATTAAAGGATTCAATTGTGAGTTTTTTCCCCCATTCTCAGTTTGTTATCTTTGCACTTGAGTCCCACGATCGTAACATTACAGTTTTGTGTGTTTTCCTTTATATTCTTGTGAATATTTATAAATTTCCTGTGAGATGAAGTTCATTTTCTATCTGTTGCCTATTGCTGCTCAGAATTCCACCAAGGTTCTGATGATGAAATAAATGTCTGTAAAGTTGGTTCCCTGCAGGAGCTCCTAAATACTAAAAACCCACAGAGGGACCTGCAGCCAGCCAGCCAGTGGTGTGTGTGTGTGTGTGTGTGTGTGNATGTTGCCTGATCTACATCAACTAATTATCCACCAGGTGAGATGTGAGATGCGTCCATTCCCTGAAGCCAGAGAAGATGCTGATAAACAGCCTCCCAGCATGCAAATGGTCCAGCCGGGGAACTGGCACCGGGTCGGCCCCGAGTATTTTTAGCCGCACTAATCAGGGAGCTTATTATTTCTCAGGTTCACAGGAACTTTGAACTCCAGACTCTCCTGGCCTAAAAGATTCATGAAGGAGAGGATTATCAGGGGACCTCCATGAGACTGGAGAGGTCAGAGGTCGGCGTTATCCCTACGGCAACTGCAGAAAAACAAATTACACGTGTTAAGGGTGGACTGCTTGTACATTTATATGTTTAATGTACTGTACTGCGGGTGTAAGTCTGATTTCTATCTGGGGAAGGCATGCTGAAATATAAAGCCAGCCTCGCTCCCAGGTCCAATTAACAAAGGCTTAGCAGTCTAACTGCAGAAACACTTAAACTGCAGCATAATTGGTCATGTTAATAAGGATCCGTGACACAGGTGGTAAATGTAAAAGCATCTCTGTTGTCACTGTCTCTCTCTGAAGATAACTAACTTCCTTTGCCATCAAATAGCTCCGTGGAAATAAACGTAATTACTGTCAAACTCTTACATTTCATTTTACTCAGTTTTTAGGAGGCTTTTCACTCTCTGAGTTACTGCAGATGCACTTGTAAACCTCTGCACCTTATTAGATTGGGAGTGAATGCAATGGCCTTGGAGAGGAAGGTCTTTTGTATATAAAATGCAATCTAGCCGGGGCCAGCCGGTGAGCGAAGCATGTAGATTACAGGGTGAATTGCCTGCAAAGCGCTGTTCGATTTGAATTGTCAATGTGGCTCCTCCATTTGACTCATACAGAGACCATTTTGGCTCAGATAGAGCAAAGACAGATTCCATCAGGTCCTTATCTGTTACAAGCTGCATTGCTTGCAATTGGATTCAATAGGAACCAATAATGGTGTTATTTTTTAAACATTAGGATACCTGCTTTTCTGCACTGGTCAGCACCGGCTATATGAGTATGAGAAAAGCATATAAAACACGCCCAGCTTCTGCCTCCATTTTTCCCTCCCTGCTGTCTGATACCATGAGCGGTGTATTATTCCCATCATTTTTCTGACTTTCTGGAGGAAAAAGTAATTTTATCTTGTAAAGGCATGTATTTTTTCTGCCCTCCTGTCCCTGGAGTGGTGTGGATTGTTCTGGGATGAAGAAGTCTCACTGCTGCATTGATACATCATCGCAGCCAACCACAATCACCGTCTCTAGACTGTCAGCAGAGACCAATTTGGTCCACATACACTCTGACCATGACATTTAAGAAAAATTAATCCCACTCTGAGCCTTCCAGGAGAATTAACTCCCTCACAAAAAAGGCTGTGATCAGACCTCTGCAGATGGCTGCCGATGCGTGGGGTCTTATAATTCTGAATTCTCTTGTGCTGATCAATAGAAATGAAACCGTCTGACATCTTTTGTTGTAACGGATGACGCCAGCAGAAGCGTTTCTCTCTCCCTGATGCAGATATGCAGAAGGTTTGAATGCGACGACAGGCTGAGTGCGAGTGAGAAACTCTGAGTAACCACTTAGTAATCCGTCCGTCACGCCACTGACATCGCTGTTTTCTGAGTGTTGATAAAGGGAGATCAAGGTGGCAGCAAATTGTACGGCCTGCGAAAGGCAGTAAAGGCGCCTTCAAAGCGAGCATCCCGGCAGCAACAGGAAGCTTTCATCACGCCAGCAAGGAACACGACTATTCCTGCGGTACAATTCACGTGGAGCCAAAGCATTTGGATAATAGCCATGTCTCCTGTGTGATGGAGACTGAAAGGATGAAGGCTTTTTGCCCATTAAAGCAGCAGCTAGCACTCACAGATACACAATAGTGGGTTATTAGTGGGCTTGAAGAAAGCACTCACCGACATGATAGTGAGACAAAACGCTTCACTCAGACACAAACATACATCCTGCATCATGTGCCGTGTCACAGCATCCACGCCGCCACAAACTAAAACCTTCACTCACTTTAACAATCCCTAATATGTCCTCTTCTTACATTAAAAGTTGCATATTCCTGCTGTATCAGGCTGAACAATGTGTTTCCTGTTTCCTGAAACTCTTCCTTTATGTAAAGTTCCTTTGATTGCTCTCTGTTTTACGGTGGAGCAGAAAACGCTGCAGACGCCATCTTATTTACAATTTCCCTTTTCATAACCGTTCTGTTCCAGTGAGAGCGAAGAGAAGGCAGCCAGGGAAGGAAAGAAGGAAGGAAGGAAGGAGCGGAGAACAGACAAGAAAAAGAAAGTGTGTTGCACTGCCAAGGTGCCTGGGCCTCTTTTAAGCCGTAAATGTTCTGACGGCGGGAGAAGAGAAGGCGATAATGAGAGCAGAACTCCTTTCCAAGACAGCCGCATTGTTTTAATTGTTCCAACCGGCAGAAACAGGCAGAAAGGAGCCGAGTCTGTTTTCTCTGAGCCAGAGTTAAAAAAAGAACAAACCTGGCTTTTTCCCGCCAATGTGTTGGAGCAATTATGTACAAACCCAGTAATTATGCATATCTTTTGGAAACACGTAAAAGCGGTATGGAAATGAGACTGGGCCGCTTTAACGCCGCGCAGAGTGCCCGCCCCCTCCCCCCACCATTGAGCATTGTTTGATATTTTAGGCAGTTTGGCAAAGTAATGGGGANCCCCTCCCCCCACCATTGAGCATTGTTTGATATTTTAGGCAGTTTGGCAAAGTAATGGGGAGTTTAAGACACATTTCTGTTTTTGTATGTTTGTTCATGAAACGGTGTAACTGTGTCTATGTGTAACCCCCTCCCCACACACACACACCTCCTCTTCCTCCCCTGCTCTCTCCTCCTCCTCCTCCTCCTCCTCGCTCTGCATGTGCCTGGTCCCTCCCTTAATGAAGTCTGTTGGGGTTTAAAGTGTTGAAGCTTGTTTAAAGCTCGTCTCAGCACATTTAAAGGACTGTGAGAGTGAGCATCATGCTAATCAGGACATCCACAGCCATTTGGCCACTGAGAGCCTGATTTCACACTGATTCCTTCACCGTGTTTTTTTCCTGCATGATTTCTTGGGTGTTGGGGGGGGATTATTCCCAACTGCCATACAGTGTGTTTCTTTTGTACAGACTCAAGGCTCCTACTGCTCACAATTACCACAAGTTAATCTTATCACAGCAAAATTCAATTACTTTTATCAAGGTTATTCTGTAGGCGACAGACGTGGCCTGTGCAGACCCGCTCTGACGGCCATTGTGTGCCTTTGCAGTGTTTCTGGACCAATGATCGAGCTCTGCTTTTAGCAGCAGAATGGCTTGTGCCACGCAGCGACAATGCAGCATGTAACAGCTCTATGAGAAACCAATAATGGGGGCTTTACTGCAGTTTGACAAGGGCCGAGCACCTGTTACTGCTGCTCCATTCTGAGCTCTTGCTGACATTTAAAATGGACGTTTGCACTGTGATAACAGGTTGCTGCAGCCTGCGAGCAGGAGTCTGATGAAGGCTATTTAAATGCTCGCAAAGTAGCAAGATTAAAATCGAATAACTGCAGCTTTCTCCCTTCTTTTCTGCTTGACTTATCTGGATTTGTTCCCCCAGACCCTTGCTGCAGTGGATTGTGGGTAATTCTCCCCCCACACACCAATTACCCCTGGATGGATTTTTTTTGAGTGAAGCCGGATAATTGTGTAATTATCTGGGTGAAATGGGAAGTCTAATGTGTTAAAGTGGGATTTTGAAGCTGCTGTGAGGTGGAGAATGCAGGCGTCATGGCAGGATGCAGCACTGCTGAAGCTGCAGCAGCAAAACAGAACAGGTGGATGAATTGACATGATAAAGTCTCAGGTGAGACAACTGTCCTGGCTGAAAGGCAGGTGAGAGGTCACCTGGTTGCAGTACATCCACAGTGCCTGCAGGTGGCTCATAGCAGCAGCTGAAAGGTCACATGCAGCTGTCAGTGGGCTGCATGATTCTGGCTAA
This sequence comes from Lucifuga dentata, assembly GCA_014773175.1. Classification (NCBI taxonomy): domain Eukaryota; kingdom Metazoa; phylum Chordata; class Actinopteri; order Ophidiiformes; family Bythitidae; genus Lucifuga; species Lucifuga dentata. Next base: position 21,798 of record VXCM01006298.1, read on the forward strand.
ACGCTAATCACAATTATTTATGCGGTGATCTCTTAAAAAAACAAAAATAATTTTATTACACTTGAAAACTGACACGAAACAGACTTCAGTTTCAGTTTAAAGGACCATACCGGTGATTTTGCATGTTTGAGCCCAATAAACACAGCCTGCATACATGTTACTGTACATTACTGCCAACCATTTTCCAAAATGTACAACTGGAGCAGTACACTTTAAAATTCTTTTTCCTACCTTCCCGATTGCCATTGGTTTCAGTTTACTCCAGTATGCTATAAAAACTAAACTTGTAGAGACTTGAAACGTGCATGAGATTAAAAAAAATCTATCACAGCGAACAAGACGGCTATTATATTTTTTATTTTAGTTGGTTAATTTTATCATTTTAACTCAGAGCTACACAGAAGAAAATGTATGTCTCCACCAGGGAATAAAAATCCGTGATTAAGAAAGTAAAAAGACCATGCCTTCTACACTCGTGTGCAAGCGTCATCAGGATAAACACTGGATTTTAAGGTGGGTGAACATTTAATTTTGAAAGATTTAGGAATGTAGCAAAATCACACAAGAACTAAAATACAGTTTGGAAAATGGTTGTCAGTAATGTAAGGTGTATGTGAGCAGCATTTCTTGGGCTCAAAACATATCAAATCACCGGTATGGTCCTTTAAGGACACTGTAAGGCCTTGCAGCTCAACTGATACTGTATAGATTTTACATTTCTGTTTGCACAGCTGTTCAACAAACACGATGCTGTGTCAGTCATTTGGCTCTGGAGCTGCTGGAAGATTTGTTTTTCTGTTTTGGATGAAGCTAGAACAGCAACTGTCCCTCTTCCAAAATTATGAGGAGAGTGAAGGTCAGCCTGTTGTATGTGAAAATGACATATTTATCACACGACAACAAAGTGGGCCGGAACGCTCACAGCAGACAGGCGGGGATGCAGACGGCGTTCCAGACTTCTTGTCTTAATTGATATGAGCAAAGAGGGAAGAAAATCAATGAAAATCCATGAAGGTATTTTTTCCCCCAAAATAACACGTTGCATTGACCCAAATCCAAATCAGCTCAGAAACCAAGCAGTTCCTGCCAGTCTGCAGGCCAGCGGTAAACACTCACTTATGAAAAGGAGGGGGGGCACAGAATGAAAATTCAAGGAAAGGGAACATAAGATATGTTGTCTGCTTTCAGTGGTTGTTAGAAAATAAATTGCTTTTGAAAGTAGAAATGTTTACCTCAATTGAGAACCGTTTTATGCCCTTGACGGGAAATTATTTCACAGCTTCTCTAGCAGTTGCTCTTTCCAATAGTTATGTTTCTTTAACCCCACCAAATAGCTTGGCCTTAGCATTCAGCTCCACTATAAATAGCCCACTCCTTCCATGTTTGGAGGCCTTTCTCAATATGTTCCCCACCTCATCTCTCTCCTCTGTGCAGCAGAAAACACCGGAAAGCTGTTCCAGTTGTTCCAATATCTGACCTTCAGTGAGAGAATTTGTAGGAAAACAGTGATCAGATATGGAATAACGCAGTAACACAGCAATAGCCTACAGACAACATCACTTGAACAGGAAATGGAAAACATATATATATAGTCAATTCTGTATTAATAGCCGGTATTGAAATAGTAGCCGGTATCTAATAATCTAATAATAGCCAGGGGGCGGAGCCAGCAGGATGAAATAAAAGCCGGTCTCATATAAAGGCAGGTTTAGTGTAATCTGCTGCTGCCACCAGATGACAGCAGCCATGTTTGATACCAGACCTCTTAAAAACCTCTGCAGCCGTCGTCCTCCAGCCAGAAGACACAACCGGCTCAACGTGAAACAAAGCCGCAAACGTGGAGCCGCTGTCACCANTCCAGCCAGAAGACACAACCGGCTCAACGTGAAACAAAGCCGCAAACGTGGAGCCGCTGTCACCACGGTTACTGTGAGTGACAGCAGAGCGTCACGCCGGGATGTCCCCAGCGTGAAGCATGTCTTGTCCATCCATCCATCCATCCATATGTCTGTGTGTGTGTGTGTGTGTGTGGCTTGTCGTTCTGCAAATAATTAATGAAAATATGGAATGAAAGTTAGAGTATGGATAAAGCATTTACACTTTAAACAGATAGAGAAGTTTGGCGATTAACAGCGCTCAATGTTTATTATCTGATGTTTCCTATCAAGTACATACGTACATACACAGCTGTGTGTGTGTGTGTGTGTGTGTGTGTGTGTGTTAAAAATGTTCTGAAAAAAAAACACCATTCTGAAATAAAGTGCAGTAACAAAATCCAACGCAAGTAACTAAACATGCATGCACATATGACAGAAATATCATTCGTCACTCATACACATTGTGTGGAGTTTGCGTGTTCTCCCCGTGTCTGCGTGGCTTTCCTCCAGGTGCTCCGTTTCCTCCCGCCTCCAAAGACATGCAGGTCAGGTGAACTGGAAACTCTAAATTGACCGTAGGTGTTNGTTTCCTCCCGCCTCCAAAGACATGCAGGTCAGGTGAACTGGAAACTCTAAATTGACCGTAGGTGTTAATGTATGGGTGTGTTTCAGCCCTGTGATTGGCTGGCTTCTCCTCCAATGACCGTTGGGATAGGCTCCAACTTCCTGTGACCCTGATTAGGATAAGGATGGATGATGGATGGATAACTGTAGCTGCTGTGAGTGGCTAACTGTTAGCTACTCTGTTAGCTACGTACGGTGATAAAGTCATCAGAGATTCTTCTAAACCATCTGCTGAATTTGCTGTGGTTTCAACTGGATCTTTTTCATTGGTGCTATCATCTTTTCTTACTTTGCAACTGTTGTCCTTTGAAATGGAGCACAGCACAATGATTGAAATTAAAATATACAAAAAAAAAAAAAAAANAAAAAAAAAAAAAAACGATATTATTGCAAAACTTAAAGTACAGCTGAACTCGCTTTAGGTGGCTTGGTGGTTAGCTGTGGTTAAAGCCGGGTACACTCTGTGTGATTTTGTTCTGTCCCAGACCAAAGATGACCATAGTAAAGAATCGTGGTGGTATCTTTGGTCGTGGCTCCAAAACGGAGGTCCTACGTCGCACCGTGAGAGAGGTACGAAGATGGCCGTTGTAACGACCAAAGATAGCCTGCGACAAAATTCTGACAGTGTCAGAAATGCTGCCGACCTGTCTACTAACCAACCAATAGGAAAGCAGCGTGAAATGACGCGCTGGTTAAAGCATTAGCGCTGTTATGAATAAAGTTTGGAGGGAAAAAAACAGCAACAACCCAAACTGGAGAGATGGAGGCAGAAGGTGTGAAACGGAATTTTTGACAAAGAAGAGTTGTGGCAGCAAAAGCGTGTTTATACGACTCCTCCAGCTGTTACTGTGTCTGTTGCCGTGTCTGTTACTGTGTCTGTTACCGTGTCCGTTACCATGTCTGTTACCATGTCTGTTACTGTGTCCGTTACCGTGTCTGTTACCGTGTCCGTTACCGTGTCTGTTACCGTGTCTGTTACCGTGTCCGTTACCGTGTCTGTTACCGTGTCTGTTACCGTGTCCGTTACCATGTCTGCTCGTAGACGGACGCAGCACGTTCTGGCTGAGTAACAAGTCGGTCCACACTCTCCTCCTCTTCTTCTTTGGAGTTTTTTTTTTTTTTTTTTTTTTTGATACACCGAAGACAAAGTTTGCTTCTTGTTTAGCTTCATTATTTTCCACAACAGCAGCGCAGATGGATGAGACGCGCAAATGCAGTATTTGTTTTTCCGACTTGCATGGTAGCCTGTCAACGTCGTCTACATGCATAAAACTCAATGTCATACCCATGTTTATTGGACTCATGTCGCACAGTGTGGCTGCAATGAACTCATAAGATGTGTGTGATCTTGCAGTCTGTAGGAGCCTTTAGTCAAACACATAATTTATTTCCATGAAACAGATCTGATAATATCTGATTTCATGTGCTTTTTTTTTTTTTTTTTTTTTTACTGTGTACATGTTCACTACATATCTCACATGACGTGAGAAAAACATCAGAATTGGGTCACCTGTACCTGTAGCGTGGCTGTTAAAGGAGCTTCCTGTTCTTTCTCCTTCGCAGAGGACACAGAAGCTGCATGTCTCTGTATCATTGTGCTTTTGTGCTGAGTGGCTGCAGAAATAAACCTTCATCTGATGAGGCTACACCTAATTTAAAACTTCAGCAGGAAGTTTTACAGCACATTACAGCATGGTTATTCCAGCAGCCCAGCACAAGCAGCAGTAACGATGATTGAATAGTGATGATGACTGTCATAAAGCTATGGTTGTCTGATCAAGTTAGTTCACCAAGACTAACGACTGCAACAACACAGAAGAATTGACGATGACTAATTAGCAGATCCATAATGTTTCCCTCCTTTTAAGCATCTCCCTTGAGGCTGTTTTGAATCATTATGCAAATGATGTTGTCAAATGTCAATTAACGTGAGCAGAACTCCTGTGATTTATTATTTTGAAGAGTTGTTAGCAGGAGGAAACTTTCCTCTCCAAGTCGTTAAAAGTGTGTGGGAGATAAAGTTGGCGGTGAGGGAAAGTCAGAGCAGCTTTCACCTGCAGTTCCGGCGCTGACCACCAGGAGCCGCTTCCTGACGTCACATCCACATACACGCTGTGCAAATGATCCAGACGTGTCAGACGATGATGGATGACCAAAAACAGGAAGTAGCTGTACAGTGAAATAGTGGAATAGTAAGTATGAGGGTCAGGGCCGTGGTCCAGACCCCTTAAAGGACCATACCAGTGGTTTTGCATGTTTGAGCTCAATAAATACTGCTCACATACATGTTATGTTACTACCAACCGCTTTAGCAAGAATAATACTGATGATGATCCTGATATTTTCTGGTTCCAAATGGAAAACCAAGTTTTTTGGCTTCAAACCAATTTATTTTTGGTGGAAATGCTCTGAACGGTTCCAAATTAGGTTCAGGAACTGGAACGGAACTATTCCACATTGGAGGAAATGCCATATCAGACATCCAGTTTTTCATGTCTTGTTCATGCTCAGGCTTTATCTTAACCACACCAACCAACCAACCTTAAAGGACCATACCATCCGTTTTGCATATTTGGTATGGTCCTTTAACCTCTTTGTTTTAGTTGCCTTTCCTACCTGAAGTCTGAAGGTCAAATTTAACACAATATGTTGGCCAGTGTTTTACCTGCTTAAATTAAATAAATTAGCATTAACTAACCTTTATCTGAAAACAATCAGTCGCAGTACCACATCGTTTTCACACCATTTGTAGATGCATCATATAATCTGCATTTCAGACCATTTCAGAATTTTGGGTCCATTTTGCAAAGTTTGCAGAAAGTTTGTTTCTTTTCTAATGGTGCTTCACAGGATGCAGGAGTCATCAAACAGCAGAGGAAGAGCGGGGAGAGCACGCCAACGCGCTCGCCATCCACGCAAAACACTTCCAACAAGCAACTACTGCAATTAAACCTCATGACATCTTTGTTCTGTGCAGCGTTTGGAGCCTGGCGAGAGCCTCGTGACTATGAGTCTGCACTTCAACACAAGGGTGAAGTGGCTTCTAAGAGCAGCACAATTAGCCAAAAAAAAAAATCAACCAATAAAAGACAACACAGGGTGTCAATTAGCCTGTGTAATTGAATAATGACTGGTCAGAGCGCCAAGGCACAGCGACTGCAAAAGCTGTTCTCCAAATGTCAAAATGCAGTTGAAATAAATTACACAGCACTTAACTTACTCCAATCAGGAAGATTGTCATAAATGTTAACTCAGTTTACCTGATTTACCCCCCCCACACACACACATACAGACACACACACACAAACATTTATTAATTCATCTGCTACTAAGAGTTATAGGCCTGTTTTTTCTTGATGTTAACTCCACATAAACATCTGCCCTCGTTTGCTACGTGAGCGGTGTTGCTCAGCCTCGCTCATGTACTTTACGTCAAGCTGGAGAATTAAAGGGAGCAATGAGGGACCTGAAACATAAATCATGCCCGGTCTGCTCTGGAACACCTTAAAATCTACTTCTGATCGATCGATCGAGGAGAATCCTGTTTCACTTTTGTTACAAAGCAAAAGAAGCAGCAGGAACAACAGGAATGTTTAAAGAAACAAGTTTGATCAGCTTATCCTTGAAATGTTCTGTCTTTTTTCTGCTTAGCACCGTCGCTGCACTGATGACAAAAACTGATTCCAGGTTTGTGTAGGTGCTGCTTTTTTAACGGTAGAGGGGGTGCACAACGTTGATTCAAATCAACCAGCCAACCAGAGATGCTAAGAATCGGCCTGGTAGAGGACGTGTGTCTTTATTGACTCCACACACAGTGAGGACGATGGTTTGAGTGGACAAAGAATCTCTGAGTATCACAGCTGGAGAATTTCAGACGTTAGTTGGGTTTTGGGGTCAGAAAGTCTCCAAAAC
>VXCM01006299.1:0-28383 GCA_014773175.1 Lucifuga dentata
CCGACTCCGATTCCAGTCTCTGTGTTTGGACTCTTTGTTTGACTGTGTCTGTATAGGCACTTTGTCTTGCCAGTTTTTCTGCCTGCCTCTGTGTTGAACTGAGAGCTCAATTAAAGAACTTTACTTGTCGGAGTTGTACTGTGTGCTGCATTTGGGTCCAAACCCCACCCGTCACAGAATTACTCAAAAAGTACCAAATTCATTTTGATGAAACTTGGCGGAAGGGTGGGAGCCCAGGAAATACGGTGCAGATCCAGATCTTTTTGGTGCAGATTCTGAAATTATTGAAATACATATATATAGTTTTTTTTGTTTTTGTTTTGTTTTTTAACACAAGATAGGGTGTTTTCTGATATTTGTGTCAGTCATGGAAAAATCAGGCATTTTGATCTGGATCCGGCTAAGGATCTGGATCTGTCAGACTAAAATCCACATTTGGACAAGAGGCGCGTTGATGGAATCGCTGCAACAGTAACAAAGACAAGTAGCTGAGATGATGCTGATTCAGCAGAGTCAAACAGTTTGGGCTTATTTTTAATAGATCCACAAAAATATTATGTTGATCCTAGTCATTTCTTCATTTGTTATTAGAAGGCAGACTTTGTCTCAGTTTGTTCAGCCTTGGTGGAGGTATGCTCTGACGAGTGCACTTCTGGATTTATGAGCACTTGATAGAATTAAAAGCCTATTTAAAAATATAATCTTTTTAGCTGATGTATAATCAATTAAATTAAACAGCAAATTAACAGTTCTTGGTTGTTAAAGGACCATACCATCTATTTTGCATGTTTGAGCCTAATACATTCAGTTTTCATGCACGTAATATTACCAAAACATACTACTGGCACAGTGAATTAAAAATGTTTTTCCTACCTTCCAGACCACCATTGGTTTCAGTTCATTCTGCTATTAAAATCAACTTGTTGATACTTGAAACGTTCTTGGGATAGGTAATCCATCATCACCAACAAGACGTGTATTCAGGTTTTTTTTAAAGTTATGTAATTTTAGTGTTTAAGCTCAATAAAAAGCGTGGAGTGAATGTATGCCTCCACCGGGGAATATAGTCCCAAAAGAAGACCTGCGTTTATGGAAAAATTTAAAGGACCGTGACTTCATAAGGCTGTGTAACTATTAGCAGGAGAAACATGGATTTTTAAGGTGGGTGTATCACTTGAATATTTGATTTTGAAAGATTAAGAGATTTTGCAAAATATCAGGAAAGCTGAAATACGGTTTTATCCTTTGGGAAATGATTGTCAGTAACGTAACATGTATGAAAATTGAATATATTAGGCTCAAACATGCAAAATGGTCAATATGGTCCTTTAATCTGGATGAATCTGGATTTTTAAACCGATTCCCCAATTCATGTAACACGTTAGAAGTGATCAATAAAATCTTAACTTGTATTCTAAACATTAACCACAAAATGGATGAAATGTATTATTTAATTAAAAATTATTGGGTTTGATAAAGTTTCTGCTATGTTTCTGGGTCTGTGATGAAGCATTTCAGAGGGTCAAAAGCTCCACGTTCTTGCGCTATGTGACTTGTACAAAGGGAACGTTCCAGACTGAGAGGAAGACGAGTTTGTTCTCTGATGTTACACGTTTGATCTGCTTGATTTTCTCAGAACTATAACTACAAGATATCTACTCTCTATGTTGTTACTTTGAATGTAGAACATGATGGTCAGGAAAACTGAAGATCCTTTGTTTGCACCTGTAGCTAGAGACAAAAACAAGTTGCCGACTGTCACATGACACAGCATGAAGTTACCTCATGGATGAGGTAACTTCATGCTGGGTCATGTGATCACCTGTATCCGATCATAAAAGTGATTTTATGGTGACTTCAGAACCATCCTGACTGTACTTGGACTTTGTGTCTTTGTGCTGATTGTTGCTTCTCTGATATCGATCGTAATGAAAAGAAGCGTTTTTGACTCATTGCGCGTCAGTGAAATCCTTTATTAAACGCAATAATTGTACATTTCTCTCTGTGATGTGTTGTTTTAAATTATCTGCTGTGTTTAAGTCAGATTTGGGTGCATAGGTGTGTATTTACAGCAGATATCTGGCTGGTGTTACAGACGTCTTGTTTGATTGGTTGAATTATGCTCCAGAAGTTCTTGGAGTTCATAACCAACGCCGTTCTATAAAGACTTTCATAACATTATTCTGGCCTGTACCCAGACTTAACCTGCAACACCGTCAACAAGAAAACAGTTTCCATCCTCATCATCAGTCTCAGCAACAGATTTAAAGGATCATACCGGTGATTTAGCATGTTTGAGCCCATATATAAACCTGCATACACGTTACGTAGACAACCATTTCCCAAAATAGACGACTTTAGCGGTAAATTTTAGATTGTTTTTCCTACCTTCCTGACTGCCACTGGTTTCAGTTCATTCCCGTACGCTGTTAAAATCGACTTGTTTCGACTTGAAACATGCTTGAGATAAATAATCCATCACAGCGAACAACATGCCCGTTCGTTTGTTTGTCAAAGTAACTTTATTTAACTGATCCAACACAGAGCTGCACAGAAGACGATGTATGTCTCCGCNCAAAGTAACTTTATTTAACTGATCCAACACAGAGCTGCACAGAAGACGATGTATGTCTCCGCCAGGAAATATAGTCCCTGGAGAAGATGGCAGAGAAATTAAAATGACTGTTCCTTCTACTTATTGTGCAAAAGTGTTAGCAGGTGAAACATTGAATTTTAAGGTGTGTGTATCACCTGAACATTTGATTTTTGAAAGATCAGGGGATTTGGAAACATAACGGGAAAAACACGGTTTTATGTTTTGGAAGTTAGTTGTCAGAATGTAACATGTATGCAGGTTGTGTATATTAGGCTTCAACATGTAGAATCACCGGTACAGTCCTTTAAAAGAAACAGCATACCTCCACCAAGGATTTTATAGGCTGAAACTTTCTGGATCCAGAATATGATCTGGATCACCTCCAAGTTTTAATCTCTTCTTCCTCTCGACGTTAGCTGTCTGTCCCCAAATTTCACCCAAATCAGTCCATAACTTTTCAAGATACTCTGCTAACAAACAGACACATGTCGTTGATCACATAACCTGCTTAGCAGAGATAATTAACGCAATAATTTGCAAGCTTTTCTTACAAATAAGTCTCAATATGCTACTCAGTTCATGAAAGTTTTTCTATGACTCAAACAGTGTCGAAAGAAAAAAAAGCCTCTGGTATCACAAGATGTGATAGAAGTCGTCGTTTACTTTTCTTTTTTTCCCCCTTGTTTCCAGCAGCAGCAGCAGTAACGGTTTGTTTACGGTGAATGGGACACTTAACGTGAACAGCGGTAGCCGCAAACCATATCTTTGTTTGCTCGGCCGCGGCTGAACAAATGAAGCTAACGAGCAGAGTCAGACTTCACCGACAGAAATCATGTACATACTTAGACGGGTTTTCCTACGTCGGTAGGACTGTAAATGTGACGTGCTCTTGTGTGTAGCGTGAGTGTGTGTGTGTGTGTGTGTGTGTGTGTGTGTGTGTGTGTGTGTGAGAGCCGTGACATATACAATGCTTTCCACGGCTGCTCAGGTTTATTACAGCTATAAACACATTTATTATTTCTCATAAAACACAAGTGAACCGTCTCTAATGTGGGGTAAACTGCAAGATTGTTCAGGCTTCATGTTTTATGCACGTGTGTTGGAGACTAAATGATGAATGTTCAGATCTGTGTGTGTGTGTTGTGTGTGTGTGTGTGTTTGTGATCTTTATGTGACATTATCGCTGGTGTTTGATGCCGTTTTGGGCGTGAAGTGGGGTGTTGTGGTGTAACGTGTCAGTAACATCCCATCTGTGCTGTTTCCTGTTCCAGGGTGTCCACACTGTAAAAACGCCATCCCTCACTTCACCACGGCAGCAGAGCTCTTCAAAGAGGACAGAAAGGTTTGTGTGTCTTCTTCCCACTCTTAAGTATGAAATTGGATTATTTCTGTCATTTATTTCTGTCTCATTCCACTACTTTTCTATGGAAGATTATAAGTGACACAAAGTAAAAAACAGAGTGAAATATAAAACACATTTGTGAAATACAATACATGTTTTCATGAGTATTTCATTTTCATGCACACATTTTACTGTGTTATAATTAAGTGAAAAACATATGGTATTGTGCAAACTATTTTTTTCATTTGAATGATGTCATTGTTTTACATTATGACATGAATTTTTTATGCCACATTAAAATCAACTCACAGTACGGTGAAAAGAAAAGATCAGGGGTTTTTCATTTCACTGTTGTCCAGCAGGGGGCAGCATNGTACGGTGAAAAGAAAAGATCAGGGGTTTTTCATTTCACTGTTGTCCAGCAGGGGGCAGCATAAACGTGCCAATACTAAATACAAAGCCCCGTCATTTCTTTTTTCTGAAGCAGCTGTGTTATCAGTGCCAGAATGAAAAAGAAAACACAGTCCAATCACAGAGTGGGGGCGGAGCTTAAAGCCCAGTATACTGTGTGTTTGTGTGATTTTGGGCTGTCCCAGATGAAATAAGACCAATATGAAAGAATCCTGGTGATATCTGTGGTCGTGGCTCCAAAACGGAGTCGTCCCACGTCACACCGTGAGAGAGGTTCAAAGATGGCTGTTGTAACGGTCTAACGACCAAAGATAGCCTGCGATGAAAGTCTGACAGTGGCAGAAATTTAGGATGCTGCTATGACCTGTCTACTAACCAACCAATAGGAATGCAGCGTGAAATGACGCAGTGGTCAAAGTGACTCTGAATAAAGTTTGGAGGAAAAACAACAACCCAAACTGAAGAGATGGAGGTAAAACGTGTGAAACTGAATTTGTGGGGCTGTAACAAAGAAGAGCTGTGGCATAAAAAGTATGTTTATATGACGTCTCCTCCAGCTGTTATCGCTTCCATTACCGTGTCCGTTACCGTGTCCGCAGCGCAGAGAGATAGCGGAGGAATCACAGGTTCTGGGTGAGTAGCGAGCCGGTCCACGCTCTCCTCTTCCTCTTCTTTGGAGTTTTTTGTGTTTTTTTCAATACACAGAAGACAAAAATAGCTTCTTGTTCTCCTTTAGCTTCATTATTTTCCACAACAGCGGCACAGATGGATGAAAAATGCAAATGCACTATTTCTTTTGACTTGCATCGTAGAGTCAACATACAGTCTGCATGCATAAAACTCAATGTCTTACCCAAGTTTATTAGACTCCAGTCGCACAATGTGGCTGCAATGAACTTATAAGATGTCTGTGATTTTGCAGTGTGTAGCAGCCTTAAGGCGTAGCCTGTTCTGAACGCACATTAGCAGGTGACAGTTAGCGATCATGTCGGGTCAGGAGAGAATAAAGGAGATTGCGGCTCTGTTGCAACAAGTGGAAGAACACAGNCGATCATGTCGGGTCAGGAGAGAATAAAGGAGATTGCGGCTCTGTTGCAACAAGTGGAAGAACACAGTTAGCCATGATTTGACACCGTAGAGGTTCACAAGGTATGAGAAGGCGCTCATACCTCTGCCAAGGCTGACACAATCCCCAGTTAAAATAAACAGCCTATCGCAGACGGCTGTGGTGTCGCTGCTTCTCTCCCTTTCAACAAGTCTGGATTTTCTGGCTCTGACAAATACAAATCCAGCTTCAAAACGCTCCATCGAGTGACGTCACAGATGTTTTTCTACAGTCTGTGATTCGACCATTACTTCTCCCTCACAGAGGACACACGAGTGAATGAGTTTGGGTCAAAGTTGTGGTATGGAGCAGATTCATTCACGGCTGCTGATGTATTAACATACTTCAGCGTTTTCACTAAGAATGAAGGAATCTGCAAAGGCTCCTGAAGTAGCAGCCAGGACCGAAACGAAGCGCAGCAAACTTTTTCTGCCTTCCTGTAGTACCGGAATAATTCATGAGAAAGTTCTTCAGGACGCGTCACTGTTTCCTAACATCTGATGCTGATTTTGAGAAATACCAAACAAATGACAGAACCACTGAAACAACACAGTTAGTGTCGAGCATTAAAACGTGCCCTTACGATCAAAAAGCAACAATTTGACATCTACCTTTTCCATCCAAGAGTTGCCAGATATGCAAAGAGCGAGAGTGAGTCAGAGTGAAGAAGTCAGTCAGAGGGTATTTACATGGAATGAGTAAGGGTGGGAGGATGCCGGATCATAAGTCCTGAGGGGAATGGGAGGGATGATGGAAGATGAGGATAAATGCACTGTTTTGATTCTGTGAACCTCCAATAAACCCAAAGCCCTGCATGTGCTGTAAATTTGGCGTTATTGTGCAAGTGTCAGCCAAAGCGGTCGAATTTGTCACACGGGACACGTGGCGAAAAAGGGCTGAAAGAAGCTGTGAGATCAACTGCTTAAAGATCTTATCGCAGTCATTTTTTAAAAAAAGCATAAAATATACAACTCCAATTATAATCAGGTCTTTTTTTTCTTTTTTTTTGGATGGACCTTATCTATTATCTCAATGAGCTGATGGGAAAATCTAGAGTTCAATCACAGAGCAAATACCTCCAGCGAGGTCCCGCAGACTTTGTGTTTTTTTGCCAACATAAATCAAGACTTTTACTATTATTACCTCTTAATCAGATGCATAAAAGGGATTTATCATGGAAATTCATGAGATCTTCTTCATGATTCATCAGCTTCTTCTGGATCTGTATCCATAACTGTTGGAAATACGTCAGAACCATTTTATGTTGCTGAATCAGCATCATCTTAGCAACACGCTGATGGTAGCTTCATGTTTCCTGCTGTATACGTTAATGTACAGAGATGCCATAAATCCTCGTCAAAGCTCATATGTGAATCCATTGGATCTGGATCTGGATCATTGTCTGGATCTCAGAAAAACTGTGCCTGTTATTAGTCCGTCAGATGAGACACATGCCTGATTTTTAATTTTTATTTTGCAATAAGACTTGTGCCTTAGTTTTTCAGCAACATGAAAAAATGTCCGACCTTGCAATGTTAAAGGAAATAGAAAAAAAAAAACCTTTAACTTTAACTTTCACTTTAACCCACCGACTGCAGCTCCAAAACTGAACAGAAAGCTGTTACTTTTTGAGATTTCCTGCTGACAGACAGAGAGCAGAAACCCTCCTGACGGTGATTAAAAAAAAAACCAATAAAGAAAAGATGCCATATTCATTTGGCTGAATTGTTCACTTACCCTCATGGCAGCGCTGCTAAATTCAATTCACATTCTGCTGCGCTACATTATCTGTTGTTCTCAACAGCTGTAAAACATAAAATATGAAATTAAAAACACAACGCAGGCAATTTCAACTCTAGTCTTCTAACTTAGGGTAAGATGAAGAATATTTCCCAAAATCTTCCTAAAATGTTAGTTTCAGGGACTCTACAATGCTGCTATGGTTTGGTGTATTGCAGGAATTATATTATACTTAAATATATTTACATGTGTATTGTGTGTAGCAGGCCGCAGAGAAACTCAAACACACCAACTATGGTGTAATTGATTAAAAAATGCCACGCTAAATAAGCACAGCAATAGCTGAAGCTCATTCATAAAGCTTCCCTTAAATTAATTAGTGCACTGGTTTCCCATTACATTATGGTTAATGCTAATGCTGATGCTGATGAAAATCGGCATGTTAACGAGCTGGCCCGTATTTAACCTTCACATTTTAAGAAGTACAGAATGCTGCCACTTCATCCACATACTACTGGGAGTCCCAGTGCATGNGGGGGGGGGGGGGGGTGCTAGTGTGAGTGTGTGTATCGCCATCACATTTGGGACAAATACATGCAACATCACTCAGATTTCATACCGAGGAAATTTTCGACTGAAACGGGTCTTTGTTCTTGCGTGATGGGCTGTTACATGAACATCTTACCCCAAATGCAAACTAGGAAATACCATAGCAATGCTTCTTTCAAGGCAGATGCTAAAAGCGGCCTGTAGCTGATGTTTATGAATGAGGGAGCGCGGTTCGTGATGGTAATTGCCCTTAGCAACACGTTAAATCTGATGTTCTGGCTTTATGTATTACTCCCAATTTGTTGTGCTGTCTCATGCGTCAAAACTCGCTGATTAGCGTCAAACTTACTGTCGGGAGAGGGGTTGAAAGAGGAACAGTCAAGAGAATGCTGCATAAGACACTAGAAATTTTTTTTTTTAAATTTATGTTGGGCCACGACACACTCATTGCAAAAGCTTTGGATGAAGATCTGGAAAAATGAAAAGGAATAAGAGAGAATTTGTTTCGGGGGTNTTCAATCCTGCTGGTTCAATCCTTGAGCTGGGTTATCCCTCCCTCATTATCACCACTGAGGTGCCCTTGAGCAAGGCACCTAATATCCCCAAATGCTCCAGTGGAGCTGCTCAGTGGCAGCAAAGAAGCCTGTGGTTGTACTGGGCAGCTTCCAGGTGTGTGTGTGTGCATGTGTGTGTGTGTGTGTGTGTTAGCATTCCTGCAAAAGAGCATTCAGTGCTAAGTGAACTAAATAAAGGTTAAAAAAAACATGCTCTCCTGCCCTGATAATATATTTGCACTCTGTGTTAAGAATGACCCAGAACCACTGAAACACGTTTGAATTTTAGTGTCAGTGTGTTTTATGAATCACTTCCCTGACATGTAAATAAGGAAATGCCATAGTAATGCCTCTTTCTGGGCAAACACTAGGAGATGCAGATAATGGCTGTTCATAAATAAGGGGACGTGGTCGCATTGTGATATTTGCCCTTATCAACACGTTAAAGGACCATACCATCCATTTTGCATGTTTGAGCCTATTATATTCAATTTTCATACATGTTATGTTACTGACAATCATTTCCCAAAGGATAAAACCATATTTCAGTTTTCCTGATATTTTATAAAATCTCTTAATCTTTCAAAATCAAATATTCAAGTGATACACCCACCTTAAAAATCAACTGCCCAGATTCATAAACTGTAGCGCATGTTTTACCGCATCTTTATGCGTAAATATCACGCCACAAAACTGTTTGCTCATTCATAAACGCCTGTTAACGACATATTTTACCATTTGCTTTAAAGAGGCATTACTGAGATATTTCCTTATTTGCATGTTGTTGCAGTAGCTATTCATAAAACAAACCAACACGCAAAAACTTAGACCTGCTTCAGTTTCAACTTGCTTGAAATTTTTCCACAAACACAGGTCTTCTTTTGGGACTATATTCCCCGGTGGAGGCATACATTCACTCTATGCTTTTTATTTACTTACTTACTTACTTTATTTTGTTTTCACATATAACACAAAAAAATACAAGAATGCATAAAACAGAAAAAAAAAAAAAGAAAAATGTGAAGGTGAACAGCAAAAAACCCTCAGGGGCTTATACAGGGCAGTTCACCAGAAACATACATGTCACCACCTAATTCCTAAGACAGTTAGAAAAATAAAATCAGGAAAAAGAAAAAAATAAACAACCAAGACAAAGACAAAATAACATTTAAAAGCTCTTGGAGCAACTCCAGCAGAAAAATCAGACCCTGAGGGCAACATTCATTGTGCTTAAACGCTAAAATTACGTAACTTGTAAAAAAAACCTGAATACACGTCTTGTTGGTGATGATGGATTACCTATCCCAAGAACGTTTACAGTATCAACAAGTTGATTTTAATAGCAGAATGAACTGAAACCAATGGAGGTCTGGAAGGTAGGAAAAACATTTTTAATTCACCGTTCCAGTAGTATGCTTTGGGAGATGATTGCCAGTACGTGTATGAAAATTGAATATATTAGGCTCAAACATGCAAATTGGGGGGTATGGTCCTTTAAGTCTGGCACTGCATTTTATGAATCTCACCCAGTTTGTCTGACTGTGGATTGATCTCAGCTCCTTTAGAAATGCATTTGGTGCCTTTTCCTAGCTTCCTGCAGCTTTAAAATTCTTCTTGTAAGGTCCTCTGAAATGTGTTTGGATCTGACAGCTTCACATGAAAAGGCGTTTCTAGAAAAGAACATCAACCAGAGTTTGTGCGTCTGTTTATAGAACACGACACCTCAACAACACACACACGTAATCTAATTTTATCTGACTCCTAACAGCTTTTACGGTCACTAAACTTTTACTTTTTAAACCTATGAATGTTAAGCTGGTGTATTCAGTTTTGACAGTATGAACAAATTTATCATTACTTTAAAGGACCATACCGGTGATTGTTCTTGTTTGAGCCCAATATATACAACCCATTTACATGTGATGTTACTGACAATTTCTAAAACATGAAGCCGTATTTTAGTTTTCCTATTATGTTTTTTTCAAATCCCCTCATCTTTAAAAATCAAATTTTCAGGTGATACACACCTTAAAATTCAATGTTTCGCCTTCCAACACTTGTGTGCACAATTGTAGAAGGCACGATCGTTTTGATTCTGTGCAGCTCCGTGGATAAATAAAGTTACTTCAGCAAAAAAAAAGAACAGACATCGTGTTCGCTGTGATGGATTATTTATCTCAAATTTCAAGTCTCTACAAGTTGATTTTTATACTGGAATGAACTGAAGCCAATGGCAGTCTGGAAGGTAGGAAAAACAATTCTGAAATTTTTGGAAATGGTTGTCAGTAACATAACATGTATACAGATTATATATATTAGACTCAAACATGTACAATCACCGGTATGATCCTTTAAGCAGATTATTTGTCGATTATTATGGCTTGGACACATATCCGACCATATTTGATGAGTAATAATGCAGGAAACCAAGGAATTCCAAAGGATTTGCTCACTTTTACTTGAGCACAATGAGTAGAAATACAGATTTTAAAACTGAGGGACTACATAGTCAACTAAAATACTCCTTGATTTGCTCCCAACAGGCTGGGTCATCGCCCCTAATGGACACCGCGATGAGAACAGAGTTGTTTCAGTGTTTCAGCACCGTTAAAGGTTGAGGAAGAACAGACTGGTAACGTGCTTCTCCTCAAAAAACGCAGCTGCTGGATCAATGACATGATACGACTCCTCTGTCACTTTTAGGCAGATCAATATTGGAATTGGCTGCAGGCCTTAGAAAAATACTGCTGCATGATTTCATTTTCTGCTGTCAATTCGCTGGCGCCATGATTGATTGCGGGCAGCAACGAGCGATGGAACGGAGTCTGTAATTACATTACCTTCTTGTTTGTTTCTGTTGAAAGTACTTGTGGCGCATCTCAAACTTTGTCGTATTGGTTAAAAATGAGAAGAAAGTCGGTTTTACAGTGGCATTTGTTGGTGTGCTGCCATTTTTTTTTTTTTTTTTTTTGTATTTAAGTAAGGTTTGATTGACCATGTTTGATGTTCTGGTTCTTGCATAAGCCTGTGGCTTCTTACCTCTCCTGCACCAGATAATATAAGATTTTATTCTTTTTATAGCACAATATGAGTCATTTTTTTTAATGATGGTGTCAAACTTCTTTTGTCTTTTATACGTTTGTTTTTAAACATGTAATATTGTGTAGGATTGGTTCAAATGAATGTATGTACTGCATGTATGATTGTATTTAAAGTTAAGTATAGATATGGTTTATATGTGTATATATAGGTGTATGTGTGGGTGTGTATAGATTAATATGTGTATATGTGTATATTTTTTCATTTTTATTTTAGTTATATCTTTTTTCTACTAGTTCTAATTTATTGACAGATTGAGATTTTTTTTTGTTTGTTTGTTTTTGAGGGTTCAGAGAGGTGGTTTGATTGGCTGAAGGGGTTGAAGATTCTATACACATCCAGGCCTGTTTTTTTTCTTTGATGGTTTATAACCAGTGCGTTATTGATGCCTATATAAGAAAATCAAATTATTATTTCTTTTTTAAAAGTGCAATAAATAAATCAAATCAAGTCAAATCACGGGTTCCCAGTACATGAAGAACAGGAAGTGTGTCTGCAGTCAGTTCAGCTCAATTCCTGTTGACTGCTTTGTGTTTTAGAGGTGAAAACTGAAGTGCTGCTGAATATACACAACCGGCGGCGTGATCGGTGAAATGATTTTGGAGTGTGAGCACATCACAGCCGAGCGTGAGACGCCTGATTAACAGACCACAGAGGAAGACTGTCCCTTTGCAGGCGTACTCTTCCTCTCTGATGCGTCGACGACTCCATCAGCTCGCTGTCTGGGGTCTCAGACGTCGACGAATCAACACTCAACAACAAACGCCTCGCAGCACGCCGGCGCTTATGCAAATTCTCCGTTTTGAAGCGTTTGTCTGATCTTCGGGGATGAAAGCTACGTGTAACTCCGTAATTAGGACAAGGAGTTTGGATTGTTTTACGGCGAGGTGGCGCGGAGATTTGCCACTCAAAGCGTCTTCATGTTTTCCCTTCTGCACCGAAATCTGTCATTTCCACTTTCAGCTCTGGCGGACAGACAGACGGGGAGCGACGGGTTGGGCGCGTNGAAATCTGTCATTTCCACTTTCAGCTCTGGCGGACAGACAGACGGGGAGCGACGGGTTGGGCGCGTGGCGCTCAGCACCCCGAGAGACGGTGACATTTCAGCTGTCCAAAAGGACACGCTGAGCGAGCCGCGTATCGGCGAGGCGCCATTCACGCCTCATCGGGCTGCCTGTCACTAATCGATGCAACAGCCTCGCAAACACAAATCCCTCTTGTTGTTTTGATGCAGGAACAATTGTTGTGTTGTTTTTTTCTCCACCGCCCACGTTCAACACTTCAGTTAAAGAACAATGTGTCACTCCTTTTTGTATCATGGAGACAGAAACTGGAGGAGATTATGTTGAGTTTGAAAAACTTATCGGCAAAGCAGCCGAATACACTCATCATTTTATGGTGTTAATATTGATTTCTGTGTGGCAGCCTCTTCAAACGCCCTTTTCCTGTGCAGCTTTTAAGGTATTGATCAACGACTGTAATAAAGTCTAGTTACTCTGAAAATATAATAAGCGCTTAACAGACAGACAGGAGGTTGATGCAAAGAAATAAAAATGCCAGAGCTGAAATAAAATCATAGTAAAAATAAGGAAGAATAAACCAGAAAATAAAAGGAGAATGCAGAGGCTACTTAAAGGACCATACCAGTGATCATGCAAAGTCATCCAACACATTGTTTGCTGTTTGTTTGGGTTTTGTTTGTTTTTTTGGAGTCTTTCTTTTTATTTTCTACAATCGTATAGAATCAAGTATAGAAGATTTTCACTTAATTATGCCATATTTAATGCATGTATAGAAATGAAATACAAATAAAAACATGTATTTCACAAATGTGTATTATATTTTACTTTGTTTTTTTATTTTAATTGTGTCCCTTATAATCTTCCATAATCAAGTAGGAAGTTGCAATTTTGTTTTCTTTCTTGAAAAATTGATTTGAGACTCCAGAGGGTTAAAGGACCATACTGGTGATCCTGCCCAATATATACACCCCACATACATGACATACTGACAATAAATCTGCACAACATAAAACCGTACTTTAGTTTTCTTGTTATTTTTTAAATCTCCTAATCTTTCAAAATCAAATATTCAGGTGATACACACACCCTAAAGGACCATACCACCATTTTGCATGTATGTTTGAGCCTAATATATTCAGTTTTCATACATGTAACGTTACTGACAATCATTTCCCAAAGCATACTACTGGAACGGTGAATTAAAAATGTTTTTCCTACCTTCCAGACCTCCATTGGTTTCAGTTCATTCTGGAAATGAACTGAAATTAAAATCAGCTTGTTGATACTTGAAACATTCTTGGGATAGGTAATCCATCATCGCCAACAAGACGTGTATTCAGGTTTTTTTAGAAGTTATGTAATTTTAGNTTACATAATTTTAGTGTTTAAGCTCAATAAAAAGCATGGAATGAATGTATGCCTCCACTGGGGAATATAGTCCCAAAAGAAGACCTGTGTTTATGGAAAAATTTAAAGGACCATGACTTCATAAGGCTGCATAACTATTAGCAGGCGAAACATTGATTTTTAAGGTGGGTGTATCACTTGTATATTAGATTTTGAAAGATTAAGAGATTTTGCAAAATATCAGGAAAGCTGAAATACAGTTTTATCCTTTGGGAAATGATTGTCAGTAACATAATGTGTATGAAAATTGAATATATTAGGCTCAAACATGCAAAATGGTCCTTTAAAATTCAATATTTCACCTTCAGTGTTTCAACATTGAAGCACGATCATAGAATTGGCCTCATTTTAATTTCTCGGTAAAAGCCATCAGGACATGCAATGAAAACACACCTAATACCTAATTGTTGAGCACCTGTAAATACTGTTTGCTAGCTGAAGCTAAGTGGCTAACAATCAGAATACTGAAATCACACAACAAAGCAGCTTCTCTGTCATCATCCTGCCTCCATCTCTGTTTCTCTCAGATCGTCTATGCTGCTGTGGACTGTACAAAAGGACAGAACCATGAGCTGTGCAAGCAGGAAGGCGTGGAGGGCTACCCAACCTTCAACTACTACAACTACGGCAAGTTTGTGGAAAAATACAACGGAGACCGTGGGGTAAGTTTACTGCATATCATAAACAGCATATTCACATGCATGTTAGTACTTCAATTCTGCTCTAATCAAGGCAATAAATTGTGTGTTTTTTTTTTAAACAGTTAGCTTAAAATCAACACAAATGGCTGCAGGAGAGCTCAGAGTAACAAGCATAGATTTTGCGATCGTAACTTGATTTACTCAAGCATGTAAATGATCCATCGGGCAGAATTCATAAATAAATCAGGACGACTCCACAGCATCACGCTCAGTAAGCACCGTGATGATTGAAGCTCGTTCGTAAAGCTCCTCTTACGTTAATCAGCTGGCTGGGATCACATTAAGGTAGCCATGTCGTCTTAATAAGATGTAAGATGTGTCTCAGGTAAAAGCCAATAACCATGAGCTGCTTCATATGAGCCACGATTAATCCTGATTCATCTGCTGTTAAAGTGAAATTGATACGTTACCCCATGATCAAAAAACTAATTTATGAAAATAATGTATTTAAATTTTCAATACAGTTCATTACTCAATATTTTTTCGAGACTTTCACTATTCAGACTCAATATTTAAATATCTGCATTCATATCCAAACAGTTCAAAGTGTTTAATCAAACATGTAGCTATAAAGACAGAAATCTCTGTCTGTGGCACCAACATCTCTAGAACCCAGCATGTATGAAGTTGATATTCAGCAGGTTTATTGTTCAGGACCCAAGGATGTGCAGTGTGTGAAGTTGTTTGGATGAGCAGTTCTAGAATTAAGCTGTGCTGGTAAAAAGTAGTCCACGCAGCAGGATACGCTCCAGGCATGGCAGCATATGTTCCGGTCCACAGCACTTATGGCAGGCTGTGGTGCACACCATAAAGTTCGGCCCAGTCCGAACAGGCACGTTTTCAGCGGGCACTGCACTGGTTCAATTAAAGGACCATACCACTCATTTTGCATGTTTGAGCGTAATATATTCAATTTTCATACATGTTACATTACTGACAATCATTTCCCAAAGAATAAAACCATATTTCAGTTTTCCTGATATTTCGCAAAATTTCTTAATCTTTCAAAATCAAATATTCAAGTGATACACCCCCCTTAAAAATCAGTGTTTCTCCTGCTAATAGTTACACAGCCTTATGAAGTCATGGTCCTTTAAATTTTTCCATAAACGCAGGTCTTCTTTTGGGACTATATTCCCTGGTGGAGGCATACATTCACTCCACGCTTTTTATTGCGCTTAAACGCTAAAATTACATAACTTCTAAAAAAAACCTGAATACACGTCTTGTTGGTGATGATGGATTACCTATCCCAAGAACGTTTCAAGTATCAACAAGTTGATTTTAATAGCAGAATGAACTGAAACCAATGGAGGTCTGGAAGGTAGGAAAAACATTTTTAATTCACCGTTCCAGTAGTATGCTTTGGGAAATGATTGTCAGTACGTGTATGAAAATTGAATATATTAGGCGCAAACATGCAAAATGGATGGTATGGTCCTTTAATAAGTAAACAATTCTACTTTTAACTTCTTTAAGTGTTGTAATCTCTCTCTCTCTCTCTCTCTGCCTTCACAGGAAGTGGGCTTCATAGGCTTCATGCGCAGCCTGAGAGGTCGTGATCAGGAGAAGGTCGTCAAGAGGAAAGAGGAGCTCTGAGGGCGGCGTGCACAGCGCAGGTTGTCGTTGCACTGTGACCCTTGACCCCGGCAAGGGCCCTATCAGCACTGACATGGGAGACTTCGTGACCTCAGTGAAAGGCTATTTTTTTATACCGTGGCGATCGCATTTGTAATAATAATACCAACAGAGTACCTGCAGTCAGAGACTTCTTTTTCACAGATACTTTGATGGGCAAAAAAACAAAAAAAAAAAAAAAAAAAAAAAANCCCCCCTCCCTGTGCAGACGTTGTGGGGGGTCTGCGTGACTGATGGACACCCGTAGCGGTGGGTGGTAGCGGGAAACATTAATTAGCAGTGGAAAACTGAACTCTTGCAGTCTCACAAACTCTAGAAGAGAGAAATGCTGATTACTGACACACCTGTTGGTTCCAAAAAATTTTTATGATTTTATCAGCACCATCATGTCTGAAGTCCAGAACCATCCAAAATAATGCTTTTTATATCCTTACAGATCAAAGCGCTTCATTAGCAAAACCTGATGAAGCCCAAGGACAAATTTTTGGGGAATGTGCAGGTAATGAGAGTTAAAATTAAAAAAGGGCAATATTCTGGGTGGTTCCAGATTTTCATGATTAGCATTGCTTTTAGAATGACATAACAAAATTTTGTGTTTGCTTAAAAACTGTGGCCTTAAAAAAAAAAAGTATTTTAAAATTTGTTAGAATTAAGAATATAAACTGGTAGAAGGCAGGAAAGTCTAATAAAAAACAAAAAAATGGGAGGGAATTACTGGCCTGGTGCCCCTGAAATTCCCTTGAGTCATGGAAAGAAAAGGAACGTGACATGCCAAAAAATGTGTGTTTTCCTGCTGATACTTACCTGCTTCATAGACTTCCAAACATTAAAGGACCATACTGGCCATTTTGCATGTTTGAGTCTAATATATTAAATTTTCATACATGTTATGTTACTGACAATCATTTCCCAAAGGATAAAACTGTATTTCAGCTTTCCTGATATTTTGCAAAATCTCTTAATCTTTCAAAATCAAATATTCAAGTGATACACCCACCTTAAAAATCCATGTTTCTCCTGCTAATAGTTACACAGCCTTATGAAGTCACGGTCCTTTAAATTTTTCCATAAACACAGGTCTTCTTTTGGGACTATATTCCCCGGTGGAGGCATACATTCACTCCACGCTTTTTATTGAGCTTAAACGCTAAAATTACAAAACTTCTAAAAAAACCTGAATACACGTCTTGTTGGTGATGATGGATTACCTATCCCAAGAACGTTTCAAGTATCAACAAGTTGATTTTAATAGCAGAATGAACTGAAAACCAATGGTGGTCTGGAAGGTAGGAAAAACATTTTTAATTCACCGTTTCAGTAACACTTTGGGTTGTCAGTAACATTACGTGTATGAAAATTAAATATATTAGGCTCAAACATGCAAAATGGTGGTATGGTCCTTTAACAATATTCCGAGCTCTCACTCGGATTTATGACATCCTCGGCATTCTGCGTGGAATACCGTTTCAGCAGTCGTTTGACGTTCAATAAGGATAGGGCTTATTTGCATAATCATGGGAGGAGGGAGAAGGCGGAAAATGGCTGGTTTAATAATGCATGTTGATAATAAAACGTCCAGTGTGTGAATTTTCTCTCTCCGTTCAAATAATCATGAATTCATCATGATAATCCCCATTCCCATTTTCATTCTCGTGCTGGCTGCGTCATCCGGCGTGGTTCAGGGAGACGTTTGGTTGATGATTGTAGGATTCGCGGTCGGTTGAAGGATGTCTGATCTGCTTTACCAACAATAAAACGGAGCTCAGAGCGTCATATCTGTCTCAGCGCGTGTCCCGGCCTGGAATGGTTTGGCTTGGATCAGATCGGACAGGGCTTTCCCCAGACAAGTTCCGTGAATCTTCCGACATGAAACGAAGTTGGTGAAGTTCCTGCATCATTCCCACTTCCTCAGATATCAGCACCTGTTTTCAGCTCCCACGCTTACAAATATTTAAAGGCTTATTCAAGCCTTTTGCTTTCTTTCATCACAAATAAAGGTTCTCAGGGATAGCGAAACACGACTAAAGGGAAATCGTTTTTCAATTTTTCTTATTTTTTTTTTTTTTTAATTTTTTTGTTATTTGCATTCTGGCCAAATCGTTTTTGAGCCCTTAGGTCACCAAATTAAATGTTGTTTACATTTGTATCCCAAGAAGAAGAAGAAAAAAAAAAGAATGATCCTCTTTTCTGTGTCATATGTGGCAGGGTAAATTGAGTTATCAATGTTATTACCAAACCATTTCTCAGATTAATATGTGATTCTAACGTTCCGGCCGACACCAAACACCATTTGTGTTTGTTGTTCGGCGTGACATTTCACGCTGGAAAAGCAGTTGGATGAGCCCTTTATAGCATCAGGCTTTGACATATGGCTGTAATTAGGTGTTCAGTCTCTTCTCGTGGGGAAATTTTACCTTTTTTTTTTTTTTTTTTTTTACTCTATCCATTTGTTTTCTTTGGGGTCCTCCATGTTTGCTGAATAATTAAAGGCCCGCCTCTGTCTTTTCCCAAAGGTTTCCATATTGTGTAGGAATTTGTCACACTTATGCCAAGAAGTCATTGTTGCCTTTTGTTGTTTTTTTTTCTTTGTCCAGCCATATGTACAGTTTACCCTTTACAGTCAAGACCTCCAGATGAAAAAAGAATAAAATCAAACATTTCCCAAATTTTCTTATTTGTATTTTTTTTTTTATGTCAATGGCAGTACTTCATAAAAAAGACACAGCATGTTGCTAAATAAGCAGTGTGATAACTGAAGCTCAACAACGCGCTGTTATAAGGCCTCTCAGGTAAAAGCCATGATTCAAGCGAAATTAGTGTTAAATCAGCAAAAGAAACAGATTCAGTGCATTAGAGCTCCATTTTAAAGGACCATACTGGCTGTCCTACATGTTTGAGCCCAATATACTGTATATACAACCCCGCATACGTGTACTGATAAACAATTTCCAAAACATAAAACCGTATTTTAGTTTTCCTGTTATTTTTTAAAATCTCCTAATCTTTCAAAATCAAATGTTCAGGTGATACACACCTTAAAATTTAGTGTTTCTCCTAATGCTTTCACACGATTATAGAAGGAATGCTCATTTTAATTTCTTGGCAAAAGCCATCTTCTCGTGGGACTATATTTCCTGGCGGAGACATACATCTTCTTCCATGCAGCTTCATGTTGGATCAGTTAAATAAAGTTACTCAACAAAAAAAACCCTAATTTACATGTTGCTGTGATGGATTATTTATTTCAAGCGTGTTTCAAGTCTCTACAAGTTCATTTTTATCATTACTGGAATGAACTGAAGCCAATGGGAGTCTGGAAGGTAGGAAAAACAATCTAAATGTACCATTAATGTAGTAGATTCTGGGAAATGGTTGTTAGTAATGTAACGTGTACACGGATTTTATATATTGGGCTCAAACATATATGATCACCGGTATGATCCTTTAAGAGACTGACACTAATATTAGAGAGCATGGGAGAGCACATGGGAGGTGTGTGAAGTGTGTGTGTGTGTGTGTGTNGTGTGTGTGTGTGTGTGTGTGTGTGTGTGTGTGTGTGTGTGTGTGTGCCATGTATGAGAGAGAGAGACTGATCAACTGAAAGGGCTTAATTATCATATTTATTGATCACGTGTGAAGCAAATACAGCTTCAAATGTCGCCCAGATTTCACACCAAATTTACCACCAGACAAACAAATCTTAAAGTTTTATATGGTGTGTTTTTTTGAATCACTTCTCCAACATGTAAATAAGGAAATATCATAGCTACGCCTCTTTCAAGCCAAAGGAGTCCAGTAACAGGCCTTTAAGAATGAGGAAACATGGTTGTGTGATGCTATCTGCCTCATCAACACGTTATTCTAGTGCTGTGTTTTATGAATCACCCCAGTGTCTCTGATGTGTCCAAATATTGATGCTGTGTCTGCATTCACGGTCTCTCCACTGAGCAAAAACCAACACTCGTGACAATTTATTCTGTGAGAAAGAAGTGTGAGAACGTGTGATTTATTTTATTTTTATTTTTTTAAATCACCCAACAACAGCAAGCTAAGCTGTTGGCGATAAATAGAAGTTGACCCCGTGGGGTCACCGGGATGATGGACAGTCCTGGCGAAAGCAATTTCTGTGCCCATTTGTTTTGACATTTGTCCCGACACTGCATCTCACAGACGGAAACAAATGGACCACAAGCAGCACTCAGCAGATCTGACACTGATGGTATTTATTATGAGAAACGTCTGGAAAATGGCGCCGGATCACAAAATGTTGACCCGTGATGTCAATGCATTTCCAGCATTCCCTGCATGTTAAATATCAGGAATCTGCAAGAAAGCCCTGAATAAGGATTTTTTTAAATTTATTTATTTATTTTATCTTGTGGGAACAAAATAAAAATAAAATGTTGCTTAGGACTTCAGTACGATAGCGTATTAGGGCCATAAGATGAAGAAAAAAAAAGGGGGGGTTGGGGCATTATTTCGAGTTTTCAATCGAGTTTTAAAACTCGAAAATTTTCCAGTTTTAAAAGTATGTATGCTTACGATAATTTGATGATTTTGCGCTAAAAATACAAATATTTCTTTATAGCTAAATCCAGTGGAAAAGTATAATTTAATAAGGTCATGTATTGCAGACATAGCCACAACGTGAAACAGTTCCAATTCCCGTTTTCATTATTTTTCCTTTTTAATTATTTAAAAAAAATTAAAATTTTTTTTTAAATTAAAAATGACTAATCGTCATTAAAAATAATTTTCATTATTTTTTTTTAGTTTTTAAACTCAAAAATTTGTGAGAATAAAAACATGCAAATCTGCCAGTTTAAAAACTCGCAAATTTGCGAATTTTTTTGCGAGTACATGACCTTATTAAATTATACTTTTCCATCAGATTTAGCAATAAATACTTGTGCTTTTAGTACAAAATCATTGAATTATCATAAGCATACTGACTTTTAAAACTGCCAAATTTTCGAGTTTTAAAAGTTTGAAATAATGCCCCCCTCATTTTTTTTTTTTTTTTTTTTTAATCTTATAATTAGATACGAGCAGGATTTGCAAACTGCCTGAAGGTTTGGTCCGAAGCTTATGGGCGACTTTGAGGCTGAAGCTGTGGGGTTTGGCGGTCTTCAGGGCGTTGGAGTGGGCTTGGATAAAGAGCTCTCGTTAGGGTTCATGCGGCATTGAGCTGATTAATGCCTGGGGGCTCAGGCAGAAAGACCCACTCAATCCCAATTTCATTTTAAAGGATTTTAGGGGAGGTGGAGCTCTTTTTTTCATGGATGATAGCGTTGCTTTTTTGTGGGTTTCTTAGTGGGGATTTTAACCTGTGGAAAATGAACGTCAGCAATGGAGGACATTTGGGTTTTTAATACAAAATCGAGGTCTGCTTGGATTTAAGTGCCCTTAAAAAAAGCCATTCTGGCTTTATGGATAATCATGTTTTTGTCTGTTTGGATGTCGCCTCCTCAACCTTAATCTGCACCCTGCCTGCCTTCCTCTACCTCGCCGTGTCTTCATTATGCTTTTTTTGTTGTTTTGTTTTGTTTTGTTTCGCACTGAGTTTGACAGATATATCTTTAGTAGGGCCGTGAATCGCTTAAAAAAATTAACTCATTAATCACACCGTTTTCTTGTAACTTGTAATCATTATACATTGAATCACCAAATGAATGTAGAATCAATGCAAAGGAAGTATATTTTAGATAATTTTTGTTTAATGCCATTTTTTAAACGTAGACTATAACCTGTAATTATTATTTCCAACAAATATACTGCTTGAGCAAGTACAGTCTGAATTTCAATGCCTTCAAAAAAGGCTGGATAAAAAGAGGATGATTCTCTCAGCCCATCATCTTCTGCTGTGTTAGCAAAGCCACAGCTTTTATCTTCCATTTAGCTAAAACCTCTGGTAACTATTAGTATTATTATTACTATTATGTTACATTATCATGTGTTTGTTTGGCTAATAACTTCCAGCACCTCACTGTAGTAAAGTAGAGCGGTGGAGCATCTGATGCCTCAGCAGCAGCACCTGGTGTTTTGCTCTCAGGTGATGACTTTTTAATTTTATTTATTTATTTTTGTTATTTGTGTCATGCACACAAAGTGCCCACATGAACTTATAAGACACCAAATACCGTTTTACAGTGTTGAAACAAAGAAAAATGTGTAAAACAAACACATGAGAACATCCAAAATAACATCAAGAAACTTAGCCTAATACTTTACAACTTAAACAGAGAACTTTGTCTTCTGTTCCAAGTGTTACACAGAAAATCTGCAACAATAAAGCTTCTAGATTTTGACAATCCTTCAGCCAAAATAAATCTGCTTTGATTGAAGACATTTTATGAAAACATACAGCCCTTAAATCNTTCAGCCAAAATAAATCTGCTTTGATTGAAGACATTTTATGAAAACATACAGCCCTTAAATCATCATATAAAGAGCAATAAAACATAAAATTAACCTAATTTTCTATCTATTGTAACCCATCTTTCCTCCTTTGGTGAAGCATTAAAGGACCATACGAGCGATCATGAATGTTTGAGCCTAATATATTCAATTTTCATACATGTTACGTTACTGACAATCATTTCTCAAAGGATAAAACTGTATTTCAGCTTTCCTGATATTTTGCAAAATCTCTTAATCTTTCAAAATCAAATATTCAAGTGATACACCCACCTTAAAAATCTATATTTCTCCCGCTAATAGTTACACAGCCTTATGAAGTCACGGCCCTTTAAATTTTTCCATTAACACAGGTCTTCTTTTGGGACTATATTCCCTGGTGGAGGCATACATTCACTCCACGCTTTTTATTGAGCTTAAATGTTAAAATTACGAAACTTCGAAAAGCCCTGAATACACGTCTTGTTGGTGATGATGGATTACCTATCCCAAGAATGTTTCAAGTATCAACAAGTTGATTTTAATAGCAGAATGAACTGAAACCAATGGAGGTCTGGGAGGTAGGAAAAACATTTTTAATTCACCATTCCAGTAGTATGCTTTGGGAAATGATTCAGTAAGGTTACAAGTATGAAAATTAAATATAATAGGTTCAAACTGCAAAATGGGTTGTATGGTCCTTTAAGCCTGCCTGTTTCAACAGCTCATGCTAATGCTGATGCTAAAGTACACGAGCATAGCTGTGAACATAAAGATCTATGGCTTTTAGTCAAATTTTGTCTGAAATATGGTTCCATGCTATAATTATTTTTAATAAGGCAGGAAGTTCTCACTTTTAGTTTATACCAAACATCAACAGACCATTTTTCCCTGAACATAAGAAATAATTTACTCTGAATGTCCTGAATGTCACGCTGATACATCAAAGATGAATTACTTCAGCGATAATTAAATTCAACTTTACAAAAAGTGCATATTACTTTTATTTTTTTCTAAAGAGCCATGCGGTAACTTTTTAAAGTAGAATTTTCCATTTAAAAATCTGATGTTTTTCCTTCTCCATAATTAGCGTGAGCATATAACGTTAGCCACAGGAAGTGGAAGGGAAACAAAAACATTAGCATAGCCTCTGGAAGTGAAAAAAATGGATGTGCTAATAGCGTTCTTTTTTTTTTTTTTTTTTTTGCGCGTTAAAAAGTCCACATTAATCACAAAAATTAACGCGTTAATTTTCCCAGCCCTAATCTTTACAAAAGCAACTTCCTGTTTTTGATGTCGCTGCTTCTCTATGTACATACTCTGACCAGTCTGCTGTTAAAGTCAATACGCAGACTCTGGAACAAATTTGATCCCAAAGAAACAGTCAGACCCCCTCGACTATCTGCTTGGGAGAGATAAAGATTTCCTTTGGCTCTTTTCTCAGGAGGCGGCGATCAAAATGATTTACATCCCTCACGGAAAGATCCATATACTCACTCTCTGTGCGGTTCCATAGAGCCGTCAGTCAGCGCCGAGCGGAGCATCATCCGTTTCATCATTGCAGAGCCAAATTGGTAAATTATATGGAAATCCATCAGTCTTACAATGGGAAAAAGTCGAGTGCTCATCCTCAATTGCCTGGCGACATTATCGGTGGAAAATGAAAAGAGCTTTGAATGAATCGCTCTGCTTACAAGACCAAAAACAATACACATTTCACTGTAGCTACACCGAGAAATCCATTTATACTAGGTGTTAAGCAGAATTGATTGTAAATCCATCTGTGTTTCAGATTGAAATGACTTTTAAGGGGAAAGCTGAAGGGTTTCCATATATTAAGTCTGGTGCAGCCACAGTCTGTTAACACTGATTTACAAATGAGTTGATATAAATGGCACAGCTGATTAGATTACAGCAGCTATTAGGTACAAAACATTTCTGGTTTCTTAGTCATGCTAAAGATCCTTAATCCATTTTCCATCCATCCTTTTTTTTTTTTTTTATCTGGGTTCAGGTCGCTGAGGCAGCAATCTAAGCAAACATGCCAAGATTTCCCTCCCTTGACATGTCCTCCAGCTCGTCCTGGGGATCCCAAGACATTCCCAGGCCAGATGGGATATATAATCCCTCCAGAGCATTCTTGGTCTGCCCCGTGATCTCCCAGTTGGATGCGGATCCTGATTCGATGCCCAAACTACCTAAGTTGGCTTCTTCTCATGCCCCCAATCTCCCAAATCCTCCCCCGATCCCTCAGGATGAGTCCCCATTATAAACATGAGATCCGGATGAGTTTCATCAATTTTTTTCATTTACTCACAGTACAGTAACAAAGCAGAGTTCTGATTTATCAATAAAGTAGGAAGAATGACTGACAAATGAGCTAGAAATAAGTCTTTCCACATGAATGAGACAAGTTTGTTTGTATAACGCTTTAGACAAGAAGGCAATTCAAAGTGCTCTGCATAAACTAAAACATCTCAAAGAAAATGCAAAACACAATAAATGATTAAAATAGAATAAAATAAAACATCAAAATGGATGGTAACAATTTAAAATAATACAAAAAGAATAAACAAATGATAAAAATATAGTACATTTTCAGCACAGGGAGGTGTTGAGAAGTCCTGAATTTAAAAGAAATGAATTCAGACCTGAATGTAGCATCTTAGCTGCAAAACAACTCAGTAACTTGCTAATTTTAAAGAAACATGCTCGTATGAATCCTTCACAGGCATCGGCTCTGTTAAAGACTTTCTTTTCCATATATCCAAAATGTATTTCATCCTCTGACATATTACTTAAAAGACACAAGTACATACTTGTTATGCAACACCTGAGCAAAAGTTGATTATGTATTTATGGGCAGTACGGCAGTAATGGGGCTTGTGACCAGTCTGAGTCTAAATAAATCAGATGAATGTGATTTTTGGGAGACGCCTGAGGATGCCGGTCAGACTTATGGCTCATTCAACTCTTTGGACCAGAGAAGTGAGAGATATCTGGACCTCTACTAGCCATGAATTTTGTTGTTCATATTCATCGTGCACACGGTGGATGATTACTGGTGATTTCACGGACACACTGACATTCCCTCTAGCCCTGGTCTAGCGTGAGATATTTCCACAGCTACCAGCCACATTGCAATGAATGGATCTTCATGGTTCCTGAAGGATGATTCTTAATGATTTAGTTGACTTCGTGAATGCTACCATGAGGTCAAACCTATACAATATACAATACATGACAAAGTATATCAATAAGTAATAGCATTTTTTTCCCCATTGATTAACTATTCCATCAGCTGCTTAACTTTGCAGCGGGTTGGACCTTGGGGTGGGGTTACATGTAGGGGTGGGGTTACACATGGGAGGTAGAGTAATACATGATANTGGACCTTGGGGTGGGGTTACATGTAGGGGTGGGGTTACACATGGGAGGTAGAGTAATACATGATACTCCGCCTCAGCCCTTAAAAGCCTGCTTCAGCTGAGCTAGCCCGTTTAGCCACGTCGGAAAGCGGCCATGTTTATACTCCATCATAGAGAGGGGAGGGATAGGTGTGTATGCTTGTGTCTTCGTATTCTCAACACATCTCGCCAATCGCCGTGTGAAGCAGCCATGACTGTTGGATAGGCGGTTAGACAGGAGGCACCGCCGCTGTCAGATTATCCGACAGGTATTGAAGGCGTACAGCCAAGATGTTTCCCTGTCTTAGTTTAGATGTTCAGTTATTGAGGATGATTGTGGGCGGTGTTCTACATGTAACTCCGCCCCCATGTGTGAGCCCGCCCTGTGATCAAGATGCAGGAAACGGCAGCTGCTTAAGGTAAGAGGTAGATGGCAATGAAATGAAACTTGCTGAGCATAGGTAACGAGTTGTTTTGCATGTTTGAGCCCAATAAACACAATGTACACGTGTGTTATATTACTGCCAAGCATTTTTCAAAAAATACTACTGGAGCAGTACATTTTATATATTTTTTTTTAACTTATACTCCAGACTGCTATTGGTTTCTGTACATCTAGTACACTAGCAAAATCAACTTACTTGAAACGTGCTTGAAATAAGTATCTATCCATCACAGCGAACGAGACATGTTTACATTTTTTTGTCAAAGTAACATAATTTTAGCATTTCGACAGGGAGTTACATAGAAGAAAATGTATGTCTCTGCCAGGGAATATAGTCCCAGGAGAAGATGGCTTTTACAGAGAAATGAAAACCAGCATGCTTTCTACAATCATGCGTAAGTAATGCTGCGTTCAAGCTACCTTGGAAGTCAGATTTTTCCGACCACCTACTTGGAAAAATACACTGAAATGGCACTTGAAGTCGGAGTTCCAACTGGGAAACTCGGACCAAAATTATCTACCCTGACTTCACATGTATGACGTCACTCAACATGGAAGCGCTGTGGAAACGAGCTTTGTGAATGGAAATGATCAGCTAACAGGCGAATAAAGTATTTTTTCTTACGTGAAATTGAAATAAAAAGGTCAAAATATATCAGCAAGTTAACTATCTGTAGTGTATAATAACTGTTTGCCATTGATATGTAAGTGTAAATAATTTCAGAANAAGTTAACTATCTGTAGTGTATAATAACTGTTTGCCATTGATATGTAAGTGTAAATAATTTCAGAACATTCTCTGCACAAATGTTTAATACTGTGATTAATATCACTGTAGAACACAACCAGACAGTCCTGTAGTCTAACTTTACTTTGTTGGTATTTATTACTAAGTTTATTTAATCTGACAGTATTTATTGTTGTTCAGCCATGCTTTTTTGTTTTGTTTACATTTGGCTGGAACAGTTTGAGGTTGGAAGTTGGAAATTCCGACTGGGAAAAATCTGACTTCTGAGGTCTCTTAAATGTGAAAGGGTCTAATCAATACTGTAGGGGTTTTATGCTTTAAAGGTTTGTAATTATATCAATTTCACATCCAAGTGAAGAAGCTCAAAATCTAACTCCTTACTCTGAGTGCCAGGAAAGTGCTCTGTGGGTATTTTTAGGTATGTCACAGTTCTCCAAATTCCCAAGTTTAAAGTTGAAATGTGTGATGATGACATCCTCTGCAACAGAAAAAAAGGAGCGGATGCGTTTAGGAATGACGACACCGCCTCCCTGACATTTTCAGCACTAAACAATCACCCGGACCTGTGGCTATTCATCAAACTGTCAGCAACAGCAGACATCCATCATCCTGTTTCACTCCGTGTTTGTTTCATTCTTTCACACACACACACACACACACACACACACAAGGCCGTAAGGGGACTGAGGAGGTCCCTGCAGGCTGACACGCTGCAGGGCTTTGAGGAGATTGCAGATTGCTTGGATCTGTGTAAAAGATGAGACCACTAATTATCTCTGTGTTGTTGTTTTCATTTCCCGTAGCCATAGTTGTTTTTTTTTTTTTTTTTTTTTTTTTTTTTTGTTTTTTGTGTTGTTTTCCTATTCTAATAGAAATGCATGGAATTAAAAAAAAATATATATGCTGATGACAGTGGAGCACAAAAGCTTGGGAAGTTTGGGGTACACATAATGCATTTTTAATGTTATTTTAACATTAAAATTCTCTGGATCAGAGGCTTTAATTAGGAGTCATTTGTTACTGACTTTCAGCTGAGCAGTTTGGGGAAACAGAGATCAGAATTAAAAAGAGGGGGTCAAAGTAGTTTTATAATCTTACATAAGAAAAACAGTTACTACTGCATGAAATTCTGAGGATTTCTGGATTGAGTGACTATAATGACAAACTATTCATAATTCAGGAAGCTGAGACAAAATTGGTTTTGTTTTAATAATATATATATA
>VXCM01006301.1:13671-32957 GCA_014773175.1 Lucifuga dentata
CTCTCTCTCTCTCTCTCTCTCTGCTGAGACTTTTCGTCCAGGTCTTTCTAACAGTCAGGAGGTAGCAGCCGTAGCGGCGTTTGTCCTCTGCGTTTCCGTGGCGACACATCTGGACTCTCAGACAGTATTAACTCCAGCCGTTCAACAAATGGCATCGGTCGTCTGCCAAACGCTTCTGCTCCTGTTGTGCTTTGTGCGTCGCCGCCATATTTCCGGTAACATTTCATTCCGCCACGCCATCTGCTGCTGGCGCCGGCTCATCTGTTGGCGTGCCAAAAAACTGTGTTTGGATGCGTGTTAAGCGTAAGAAACAGACGGGAATGCCCGAGCCGCTCATCAAGCTCGTCCTTTTCAACGCCGGAACGCCGGAATCTTTTTGCTCAGTCACGGATGCTTTTACCCAGTCAGACATGTTTCATCTGTCAAAAAAAACCCCAAAAAACAACACGTATGTAATGTCTGGGTGACTTTGGCGTTTTCACGGCTTCATACTTCAAAAGTCAATATTTTCCTCATAAAACACGCAGAGACTCATTTCCTGCTATGCAGCAGAAAACACACAGATGACTGATAAGTTCTGAGCCTGAGAGAGAGAGAGAGAGAGGGAGAGAGAGAGGGAGAGGGAGAGAAGGGGGGAGAGAGAGAGAGAAGGGGGGAGAGAGGAAAAAGAAAAAGAGACAGACAGAGAGGAGAGATAGAGATTGAGAGAGAAAGAGAGAGAAGGGGAGAGAGAGGAAAGAGAGAGAGAGAAAAGGAGAGAGAGACAAAGAGGAACAATAAAGGGGGAGAAGAGAGAGAGAGCAAAGAGAAAGAGGAGAGAAAAAAGGAGAGGACAGAGACAAAGAGAGAGGAGAGGGGGGAGAGAAAGAGAGAAAAAGAGACAAGAGAAAGAGAGAGAGGAAAGAGAGAGAAAGAGGAGAGAGGGGGAGAGGAGACAGAAGAGAAAGAGAGGAGAGGACAGAGAGAGAGAGAGGAGAGAAAAAGGGAGAGGACAGAGAGAGAGAGAGGAGAGGGGGGGAGAGAGAAAGAGAGAAAGACAGAGGAGAAAAAAGAGAGAGAGGAAAGAGAAAGAGGAGAGAGAGGGGGAGAGGAGACAGAAAAGAAAGAGAGGAGAGAAAAAGGGAGAGGACAGAGAGAGAGAGGGGATAATGTGCATGAGATCAGCTCAAAACTTTCCATTCAAACACTGACTGATCAGCTGAATGAACTTATCTATCAAACATTGATCACTAATACATCAGGCAAATATAGTTTAAAACATCAATCAGATTTCATATTTGGCACCAAATTTACCACCGGACTGAAATGGTTTTTAGTTTTTTGCATGGCAGTGTGTTTCATGCAGGGGTCGTCTTAAAGGCCTATACCAGTGATTTTGCATGTTTAATCCAAAGATATACTTCCTGCATACACAACAGTTATGTTACATAAATTAGTTTTTCTGTTATTTTGCCAGATTCCCTAATCTTTCAAAATCAAATGTTCAGGTGATACGTGCACCACCATCTAGAAGAGGAGAATAGCAGAATTATTTTAATACTTCTGTAAAAACCGTCTTGGAAGTCTAAAACAAAAACTGAAATACAGCATTGCAGCTCAGACTTGTGAAGTGTGTGTGTTTGTGTGTTTGTGTGTTGCAGGTTTGACGTGGGAGGACGACGCCACACAGCAGGTTCTGTCCAAAGAGTTAAACAAGCTGAGGAGGATTCCGTACCGGCCGCTGCAGAACCGACCCGTCTACGGCGCCGACAGCAGGTCAGTCAGCCTTTACTCCACCGTGCCAGCAGCTTTCACCGTGAATGCTGGTTTAAAATAATAATAATAATAATACATTTTATTTGTAAAGCACTTTTCTCGACACTCTCTGAGTGTTATTACAGAGGACTAAAACATTAAAAAGAAAATAATAATAATAATAATAATAATAATAATAATAATAATAATAATACATTTTATTTGTGAAGCACTTTTCTCGACACTCTCTGAGTGTTGAGAGTGCAAAAAACCCAAAAGGGGAAATATGGAAAGTGATGATAATAATAAACTAATGGGCTAAAAACACAAATTTAAAACATGATAAAACGGATGTTAATGCATCTATTATAGTATTAATCTTTAAATTCAGCTTTAAAATGTGTTTGTTGTGATTTTTTTGAATATGGTCAGAGAGGAGGAGTCATGGATGTGTTTTGGGAGAGTTCAAGTTAAAGGAATGTCACCAGGAGTGGTTTCCATGGTGACTGTGTGTGTCCCTGAGTCCATGTTCTCCTGGTGTATGATGGTAGATATGAAACATACGGTAACAGAAATGCTCCGACCCCGCTGACCTGCCACCAGAAGTCATGTTATGAAGATGAGCTTTGTCCAAACCTCAAGAACTTAACATCTTCTGTTTTTCCTAAATCTCCATTTTTTTGTTTCATCCTCTGATCCAGATCCAGATCCAGGCCGGTTGCTGAGGCGATGGACCCAGAGGACCAGAGGGTGAAACCCGTAGAGGAGGAGCTCAGCAGAAACCTCCAGGCGTACCTCCGCCGTCTCGGCCTCCTCCCCAAAACGTCGTCCTCCGGCCTGAGCAGCGCCGGACAGGTGAGGGATTCTGGACGCTCCGTTAGCCTCGTCTGTCTCTGCAGGACTTTTAATTTGAATTTCATCTTATATTTCATGTTGTTTCACACTTAAAGGACCATATCAGTTATTTTTCATGTTAAAGAACCATACTGGTGATTGTGCATGTTTGAGCCTAATATGTTCAATTTTTATACACATTATTAAAAAATAATTAAATTATTATTTTAAAAAATTTAAAAAAATGATTACTCATCATTAAAAATTATTTTCATTATTTTTTTTTTTTAAACTCACAAATTTGCCAGTTTAAAAACTTATACATTTGTGCATTTTTAAACTGGCAAGTTTTCGAGTTTAAAAATTCGAAATAATGCCCCCCTTGTTTTTTTTTCATCTTATAGCAGCTAAACCTGTCAGCCAATCAGAAGTAAGTAAAGTAAACTCCCAGCGTAGCAGCAGGTTTAGCTTTGTTGTTTCCTGTTTTGGTTTTTGATGGTGGAAGAGCAGGTGGGATTCTGTGTTTCTGTTCCAGCGTTCACCGTGCACAGACACTCAAACACCTGCCTCCATTAACAAAATGAAGACTTCACACACGCACACGCACACACACACACACCTTCACAACAGGGAGTCGGGTGTCATCTCTCGTCGTCGCTCTGCTCTGCTGTAACTGATGTTTTCTCGCAGTGTGACCGTTAGGATTGAAATAATACCAGCCCAGAGTTCAGGAGTTCACTTCCCTAATTAATAACTCTGCACGTGATTGGCTGTCCCTCATGTCCGTCTCGTGGGGCGAGGGCAGCGGAGCGCGGCTGAATGGGAAAGGCCTTCCTCCTGCTGGGGGATTGTACAAAAGACTAACAGACCAGGACAGCGAGGAGCCCGGAGGCGTCGCTCCGGGCTTGTGGCCTTTTCTATCCGGGTTCATGTTTTTTGGGAGTCAGGAAGGGAACTGGAGGACCTGAGGTCTGCAGGGCACGGGTACATGGACTGTAGGAGTAAAGACGCTGAGATTGGTCAGAGCGGCTGAGCCTGGCAGTGACAAATCTCAGATCCTTAACAACTCAGAAAGCAGAATGGTCGCCGTGAGGAAGACGAGGACCCTTTCTGTTCGTATTGTTATGCTAATTCAGCTGCACCATTTCTGTGCTGCTAGGTGGGCGTTAATGGAGCAGGCAGCGAAAAAAATCACCTTCATCAGACCATCAGTGTCATCACATCTGATGGTACGGAGCCTCTAAGGAGACATGGGAGGGAAAAAAATCTCTGGAAGGAAAAAAAACAGCATTTGTGAGATAATGCAAAAGTTTTGCAAGATAATGCAAAACTTGACCCTTCATTGAGCGGAAGTGCGTCAGTATATCTGGGTCAGTCTGTGCTGTTGCTAGGCAACAATGGAGGGATTTATCGAGTTTACTCTACTTTATATTTTACTTTACTAGTAACTAAAATATGAAGACATTTATATTACTGACATTAACCCTGATGTCAGTACTAAAATATAAAAACGTTCAGTTGGTACTTGGGTCTAGGTCAGTTGCGTTATCTCACAAAACTTTTGGTTATCTCATAAAAGGACTCTTTTTTTTTTTTTTTTTNTTTTTTTTTTTTTTTTTTCCTTCCACTGATATTTGTTACTCCTCTTGTCCCTTTAGGGGCTCCATAGGATGATTATGATGATATCTATGTTAATATGTTAATGAGGCTGCATTAGCGACTAGCCGTCTTTCCTCTCGCCGTCACTGTGGCGTTATTATCATCAGCTCAGAGTCATTCTAGGCCAGCGTTCCCCAACTAGTTTTCCCCAACGGCCAAATTATGTCAAGCGTGCCAAGCCAAGGGCCACTACGGACAATAGATGGAAAACAAATTAGTAAGGTCCTGTAAGTCCAAACTTTCACCTGTTATATTTGGTATTTGGATCGTGCAAAAACTACTGCTAAAGTTTTTAAAATACATTTCATTTTCCCAAAATGCAGCTTAAATGAGCTCAAAGCTGAATTGGTTTCAGTTCATTCTGCTATTAAAATCAACTTGTTGATACTGTAAACGTTCTTGGGATAGGTAATCCATCATCACCAACAAGACGTGTATTCAGGTTTTTTTAGAAGTTATGTAATTTTAGTGTTTAAGCTCAATAAAAAGCGTGGAGTGAATGTATGCCTCCACCGGGGAATATAGTCCCAAAAGAAGACCTGCGTTTATGGAAAAATTTAAAGGACCGTGACTTCATAAGGCTGTGTAACTATTAGCAGGAGAAACATGGATTTTTAAGGTGGGTGTATCACTTGAATATTTGATTTTGAAAGATTAAGAGATTTTGCAAAATATCAGGAAAGCTGAAATACGGTTTTATCCTTTGAGAAATGATTGTCAGTAACATAACATGTATGAAAACTGAATATATTAGGCTCAAACATGCAAAATTTGTGGTATGGTCCTTTAAGTTTGCAGCAAATTTGACTGAAACCTGAAAGTTTTCAGAGAATTCCTGCTAATTTAGAAACAAACAGAAGACGTTCAAACAGGATGGAAAATAAAATAAATAAATAGAATGAAGAAGAAGAAGAATGTTTTGATGTGACAGAAAAGCTCTGAAGCCAGAATCGTCATTCGTTAAAAG
Organism: Lucifuga dentata; assembly: GCA_014773175.1. Taxonomy (NCBI): domain Eukaryota; kingdom Metazoa; phylum Chordata; class Actinopteri; order Ophidiiformes; family Bythitidae; genus Lucifuga; species Lucifuga dentata. The sequence goes on from VXCM01006301.1 coordinate 18,866, forward strand.
TTTTTTTGTTAATAAGCTCTCTGTGAGTATATGACCTTTTCTGCTTTTTCTTTCAGAGCGATCGTTTCCAGTCAGGTCTTCCTGCAGACTTCTATCGCTCTCAGGCCGCCGCCGCCGCTCAGAAGTCGTCTCCCAGCTTCCCCTCCATTTCCTCCCTGCAGCCTCAGCCAAAGCAGAGACCGCCAGCCGCCCGGCTCCTCGCCACACAGCTGGAGGGCGACCTCCTCCTGGCCACCCTGAGGCAGTACGTCTCTGGCCAGCTGTCTGAGGACCGGGAGACCCCCCCCTCCTCGTCCCGCCTCAGGCCCTTCTACAGTAACAGAATAGAAAACTCTGGACTCAAAAAAGAAAGCTCAAAGTCCAGGCTTCTGAAGGCGGGAGGAGGTCAGGGGGCTTCGGTCAAAGATCCGCTCAGCTCTGTGGACGGTACGTGTTCGGACAGGAAATGCTCGCCACACGTTCGGTGATGTCGTCTGTCCTTCATAGATTTCATCTCTGCTGTCACGACACGAAACTCAGCAAAAATATCTGTTTTATTTTTGTCATAATTGTATTTGGTCTGATGTAATTCACTGTTCTCTTCTTCTCTTCATCAATCCTCTTCCTCCTCCTCCTCCAGAGAGGTTCATCCAGAACGTCCTGAAGAACGCCGGCAAGCAGCACGTGGAAATGGACGATCTGACGCCGCAGGACCTGGATCAGCTGTCCAGCCTGATAGCCGACGCTCTACAGATCGTTGACCAGGACCAAGGCCAGAACGTGGCCAGGGTCAGACCTGGACCCAGAGACCTGCAGGAGGAGGAGGAGGAGGAGGAGGAGGGGGAGGAAGAGGGTGGAAAGGAGGAGGTGGCCAGAGATGATGGAGAAGAAGAAAACAAGATGGATGATAGTCTGACAGAGAAGCCACAGGAGCGCACAGCCATGACGGAGGCGGAGCTTCAAGGTAGATAAAACCTCCGTTATTTACAGCCTCGTTTGTTTGTTTGCAGGATTTTACGTTTTGGCTCATATCTTCTGAACTGTGATGTGGAAGGAAAACTTTCTTTCCTTGATTCTTTGGTTCTAGGCCGTCTAAGCCACACCCATTTCTGTCTGAACAGATTTTTCATGATTTGGAATTTTTTGCTGAAGGATTTTTTCACCATTTTCACCCAGTATTTTACCAAATTTGGTGCGTTACATTTTGATTGTAGGTTGTGACCTGTGACGTTGGCCTGGCCTGGAAGTCTTAACACGCAAAAAAACACCAGGCTTAGATTGTTCGTTAGCAACAAACATTGCCAAAAATATCTTCACATCGGCTCCACAGTTAGAAAGCAGAAACTTCTTAATAAGTTTAATTCTTTGAGCTTTTACCGACTGCTCTCTTCTTCCTCTATGCGATGAAGGAACAAATAAATTAACACGTTTCCTCTGTTCTCCCATCAGAGCGCCAAACGGAGGAGCGCCATGTGAAGGACAAGGTAAGCAATTAGTTTGGTGTTGACAGTAAAGTTAATTGAAGTGCAACTCGCATTATGAAGAAGTGTAAAAATTATGCAGAACAGCGAGGAGGTGAAGCTGAATGTTAAGCAGGGTTTGACGTCTCCTGTGAAGGTGAGGTTCACTACCTGTCTTGAGACTTTCACAGGAACTCCTTAGTTTTACAAGTAGAACAAATCTGTTCCGTTAAAGAATTTATCACACAGCAGGTTTTGGTTCGGTACAGACTTTACTTCATACTGGTTTCAAAATTTAGCAACATAATTATCTGTAATCTTTGCTATTCTGCTGTTCAACTGTTATACTGTACTAAAGGATCATACCAGTGATTTTTGCATGTTTAAGCTCAATAAATACTACCCGTGTACGTGTTACGTTACTGCTAGCCACGTTCCAAAAGACAAATTCAATGTGGAGCTACACAGAAAAAAAAGTATGTCTCCACCAGGAAATATAGTCCCAGGAGAAATTAAAACAAGCATGCTTTCTACATGTGAACATGCCTGTTAGCAGGTGAAACGTTACAGTTTAAAGTGGGTGCATCAACTGAACATTTGATTTTAAAATATTAGGGGATTTGGAAAATAAGAAAATTAAATATGGTTTTATATTTTGGAAGTAACGTAACAGGTATTCAGGTAGTATTTATATGACTCAAACATGGAAAACCACTGGTATGGTCCTTTAAAGGACCATTCCACCCATTTTGCATGTTTGAGCCAAATATATTCAGTTTTCATATATGTTACGTTACTGACAATCACTTTCCAAAGCATACTACTGGAACGGTGAATTAAAAATGTTTTTCCTACCTTCCAGACCTCCATTGGTTTCAGTTCATTCTGCTATTAAAATCAACTTGTTGATACTGTAAACATTCTTGGGATAGGTAATCCATCATCACCAACAAGACGTGTATTCAGGTTTTTTTAGAAGTTATGTAATTTTAGTGTTTAAGCTCAATAAAAAGCGTGGAGTGAATGTATGCCTCCACCGGGGAATATAGTCCCAAAAGAAGACCTGCGTTTATGGAAAAATTTAAAGGACCGTGACTTCATAAGGCTGTGTAACTATTAGCAGGAGAAACATGGATTTTTAAGGTGGGTGTATCACTTGAATATTTGATTTTGAAAGATTAAGAGATTTAGCAAAATATCAGGAAAGCTGAAATACGGTTTTATCCTTTGGGAAATGATTGTCAGTAACATAACATGTATGAAAATAGAATATATTAGCCTCAAACATAAAAAACCACTGGTATGGTCCTTTAAGGGAACTTCCTTAGTGCGGTTGCTTGACAGCACTCGATGCTCCAAAAATACTTTAAGCAGTATAAAAGTTCAGACTTGTCGGTTCTGACAGACAGAGCAGTGTTAAGGTTTCTTAACTCACGCTTAGATTCGCACCTTTTGAACTTTGACAACAAGCAATTATCCTGGCGTGAATAATTACAGTCCTGTTCCATATAAACTCTGACAGGTCGGCTGGGCTCTGATTCAAAGCCGTTACTTCCTGTGTGCATCGCCGTACATCGCCAACGCACCGACGATGCCGGCAAGAAACCTCGGAGCGACTTATTTTCAGCTCCTACACAAGCTGCTGATTGACCGACGCCTCATTACCCGAGTCTCATGTCGTTATGCGTCATTATAGAGGTTAATGATTTACCGGCGGCAGAGCACTTAATATTTGAATAATTTGTCAGAAAATATTCAACGTCTGCAACACATCAGGAGATCTGAAGTAGCTTTCCTTGCTAAATGGTGGTGTTATGCTAAATAATTAAATTTATAAAAGTCGTTCGTGTAAATGCTGAGTTAAGAAAAAGAAGCGAAGGCTTTTTCTGACGGGCCTGTTGGAGAGTCAGATGGTGGTGGAAGCCCTATTTGCATTTCCTGCATCCAACAAAAACTCCACCACGCCACCAGACACACCCACTTCACGCAGCGATGGGCCAGGTGTGGTGAGGTGTAAAAGTTGAGAGGGTTTTAATTTCTGCCTCAAGCTTTTTTTTCTTTTGTTTCCATCGCTGTTCATGATCCGCGGAGAGATTTGAAAGTGAAACTGTGCACCGATATCCCCGTTTCAGGGTGTTTCATTTTCCCTTTTATATGATTAATCATGTTGAAATTAAAAAATAAAGACAGGAAAATAGGACTTTCAGACTCAATAGTCGACAAGTAAGCAATAAAATGTTGATTCTGTGATGTGCGGACTTTAGTTTAAAGGACCATACCGTCCATTTTGCATGTTTGAGCCTAATATATTCAGTTTTCATACACATTACGTTACTGACAATCATTTCCCAAAGCATACTACTGGAACGGTGAATTAAAAATGTTTTTCCTACCTTCCAGACCTCCATTGGTTTCAGTTCATTCTGCTATTAAAATCAACTTGTTGATACTGTAAACGTTCTTGGGATAGGTAATCCATCATCACCAACAAGACGTGTATTCAGGTTTTTTTAGAAGTTATGTAATTTTAGTGTTTAAGCTCAATAAAAAGCGTGGAGTGAATGTATGCCTCCACCGGGGAATATAGTCCCAAAAGAAGACCTGCGTTTATGGAAAAATTTAAAGGACCGTGACTTCATAAGGCTGTGTAACTATTAGCAGGAGAAACATGGATTTTTAAGGTGGGTGTATCACTTGAATATTTGATTTTGAAAGATTAAGAGATTTAGCAAAATATCAGGAAAGCTGAAATACGGTTTTATCCTTTGAGAAATGATTGTCAGTAACATAACATATGAAAACTGAACATATTAGGCTCAAACATGCAAAATGGGTGGTATGGTTCTTTAAACCTTTCAACCGAAGCCAGAAGTCCTAATTTACAAAGAAACAAACAGTCTTTCATCAATTTCTTCCAACTTACTCACAATCTCGCCTCCACTTCCTGTTTAGGCTGAGAGCCTGTTCACCAAACTCCTCACATACCTGGATAAAAGCTCCATCACCGCCTCCCCGCCCGCAGGAAACCAGAATGTCGAGGCCGAGGAGACGCCCAGAGGCCGGCGAGTNCCGCCTCCCCGCCCGCAGGAAACCAGAATGTCGAGGCCGAGGAGACGCCCAGAGGCCGGCGAGTGGGTCTGGAAAATGTCAAGAGTCAGACCAGAGAGGTGGGAGTGACGGTGCAGAAGAAGGACACCACCCAATCCGTGGAGGAGGTGTCGGAGGTGCAGGGCTGGATCAAGGAGGTGGCGCCCCCTCCTGCTTCGGTGGTGTACGAGAAACCCCCCAAAAAGATGCTGCACCTTCCAGAGCTTCAACTGGACGTCAAAGCCGGCAGGAAGAAGGCCGACGACGACGACTTCGGTTACGTCATCACCGACACAGAGTGAGTACGAGCGAGTACTTTGATTTAAAGTGTGAAGGAGTATTGATCGCAGGATTAATAATGAGTCGCTCGGCTCAGGAAAAGGTGTGTGAGGAAATTAATTAATGGTAATCCTGATGATGCAGCACGTTTCCTGGTTATTATCTATTTTATAATGACAAATAGATGGCATGATCTGATTTAATCAATCGACTCATCACTTTTTTTCTGCCTGTTTCTAACATAAATCTAATTGTTTCTTGGATCGATTCTTTTTTCTGTTTTGTAAAATAACTTTATTCCTGCAAACTTCCTCAAACAAGTTGATGTTTTGGGAGAATTCTATACAAAAATAACAGATAATATGAACATTTTTGTAGAAAGAACATCTCTGTTTTCATCTTGAATTTGAGCTCTTCATATAGGGGATAATTTCTGTCGTGTTACTTATAAATACTAATGAATATTTTGTCATTTATCTGCAGAATGTAAAGGAAAGTCGAGGTACATTCGCATTATTTAATGTAGTTCTTCTTGAAACTGAAACTCCTGAATGTTACTAAACTCCAGCTAAACTAAAAAAAAAACTTCTCAAATCAATCAGTGGACTTTTTGTTTGCTGAGACTGAAGATGAAAAACAGAGAGGTTCATGTTTTTTTTAAAGTTCTTTACCACAAAAAGTCTGAATGTGTTGTAACGTCTGTCTGTCCTCCAGACCATCAATACCGCCTTTTCCCTTTACACTGTACAAAGTCCTTCACTGTGTTAGTCCATACTACATACAGTAAACTTAAACATACATACAGTAAACTTAAAACTTAAACATACATACAGTAAACTTAAAATGTATGATTCACTCCAAAAAAATAATTTTCCTTTTCAACTGGATTTATTTAAGTCACATCAATGTAAAATCTGCACTCTAAAAAACCTTTCCTTGGTTTAACTTTAAAAAATGAGGCAACATTTTCCAAAGTTGTGTGAACTAGTATTTTTGAGTAGTACAAACTCAATAACATATATTTAAAATTAAATGCAGCCTATGTGGAAACAGCCAAGAAACTGAGTTGAGCCAATTTGACAATCGTCAGCATGTGACCTACATTAGACTTGATTAAAATTTAAGAAAGAAACACTACAAAATTCAGTTCCATGAACTCATACAATTTTTAATTTTTTTTTTTTTTTTTTTTTATGTGTTTGAGTTTGACTCAAAAAGAATGAGATCAAAAATCATGCAGAGAAAGTTTACATTGATGTATTTAACATGGATTATTTGTTGGCATGTTTATATTTGTGGAGTAATACACCAGAATACAGATAAAGATTTATAAAACTGGAGAAAATGCTGATGTAGCACGTCTGTACTTCCTGTCACGGAGCTTAACGGTTAGAGAAGCTCGTGACCGAAGGGTTGCCGGTTCAATCATTGGACTGGCAGCAGAAATCAGGTTTGGGGAAGTGAAGTTTGACTCAAACACACAAATCAAGAGTTTGTCATAATTTAAAAAAAAACAAAAAAATTGTATGAATTTATGGAACTGAATTTCATGGTGTTTCTTTCTTAAATTTTACCCATATTTAATGTAGGTCACATGGTGACGACTGTCAAGTTTGCTCAACTCAACTTCTTGTTGTTTCCACATCAGCTGCACTTAGTTTTATGTCTTAAAGTCAAATATATATTATGGAGTTTGTCCTACTAAAAAATACCAATAGTTCACCCAACTTTAAAAAATGATTGGAAAATGTTCACTAATTTTTTTTAAGTAGGATTTTTTTTACAGTGTAGTCTATTATTTACTTCTAACGGGAAAAAAGGCTGTAAATGTGAATAGAAATCCTGTGTTTGTCTTTAGTTTAAAGCATGAAGCTAACGCTGCCTCCACACTGAGCCGCTTTGTGTCAGATATTAAGGAAGAAGCAGTTCATTATGGATTTTCTGGGATCAGGCTGTTTTCAGTGGCTTTAAGTTGATTTTTTTGGAAAACTGTCGGAGTCCTTAAGAAAATCTTTCACTTTGCTGATGTTGTTTGTCTTTGTTCTGCAGAGAGACGTTCCTGAAGTCGGTCTGATTCTGGTTTTGTGTTCCACTCAGCAAAAACTCCATAAATTTTACATTCTAGCATCAAAGAATCTTTGATTTTCATGTTTGAGGTCAAACTCAGGTTTTTATGATGTAGAGTACTACGTCACATGTTCTTTACCTCTTTACTTCAGACTTCAGCTGACGGAGCATGTAAACGCTTCAGCTGTGAGTCGATGCTGTATCGCACCGTGTAAAACTGCTGTACTTCACTATGCTAATAGTAGTAGTAGTAGTAGTAGCAGCAGGACTGTAGTAGTAGCAGCGGTTGTAGTAGCAGCAGTAGTAGTAGCAGTAGTAGTAGTAATAATAGCAGTAGCAGTAGTAACAGCAGGAGTAGAAGTAGTAGTAGTAGAAGTAGCAGCAGCAGTAGTAGAAGTAGTAGTAGTAGCAGTAGTAGTAGCAACAGTAGAACTTATTGTAGTAGTAGCAGGAAGTAACATGAAGTAAACAGGAAGTAAACAGGAAGTGTAAATGCTGGATGCAGGTTGATTTGACGTGTTACAGACATGACGTGATGAGATTTCTGATGAGATGAAGCTGCTGCTGCACTTCCTGTCTGCGGTAACGCTAATAAAACGGCCGCATGGCTGCAGGCGTAACAGGCACATTAGATGCAAAGTTGTGACGTGTGTGTGTGTGTGTATGTGTGTAGAAGATGAGGAGAAGGAGAAGGAGGAGGTGAAGACGAGGGGGAGGACAGGGTGATTCATCACGGCTAGAGGAGGAAAATACCTCCCCTTCTCTCTCTCTCTCTCTCTCTCTCTCTTTCGGACACACACACACACACACCTGATGATGTCGTCATATCAGCTGTGGAGGATGGAGGATTCTTTTCTTTATAAAGGACTTTTATGAGCGTTGGCTCCACGTTGTTTCCTCAGCCTGCTGACTGACACTCTGGTCATGTGACTGAACTCTATCAGTGGGGCTGGAAAGTAAAGGTCAAAGGTTATCATGGTGGGGGGGGCTGCTGGGTTGTTGGTGTATTTTCTTATTAAAGGGACATTTCCCTGCTCATATTTTCATTTGCTTTGAAACCTTTGCGATGCTTTATCGTACGCTCAGAGTCCACTCCCACCGCTGTGCACACTGAGTGAAAACACGCCGTTTTAGGTGCCGTCCCTTTAAGCCGCTGCCCCCGTTTAGAGACTTTTTATAAGATAATAAAAGCTTGCAGGCCGCCATCTTGTTTGATTTCACTGTTTGACTTTTGCTGTTTATAAAAAAGCAATCAGCTTGTGACGCTCTTTCCGCTGGAAACGGCTGATTCGCTGGATGATGCTTGTTTCCATGGATACAGAACAGAAGCAGAACTTTTTAGTAGAAAAGCGTTTTAAGAGGACCTGTAGAGTGGAGTGACCCAGGCTAAGCTGCAGAGTTGTGCGATTTGATTGAATATTAATATAAAAAATATCAGTTATTAACGCAGACGTAACCATGGCGACAGCAGATGCTGCTTTGGAACGCCCTGATAAATGGCTGCGGTGTTTTGTTATTTGGGTCTGAGAGGATTTGTGTTTAGGGAGTTGATTTGTGTCTCGACTCCACAGAGGAGCCGAGAGGTCAGACGAGTCCACGGCAGACAGGAAGCAATTAGCTCAGATATCGAGCCGCAAACGTGGTCACACACACACACACACACACACACACACACACACACACACTTTCATCCCGCTTTTTTCTCTTGGGTTAAGATGTCTTCGTAAGCCCTTTCTGTCTTCCTTTGCTCTGTCCTTCCTCCTGTCCTTGCTTTTCCTTCTTCTCTCCTTCTTTCTTTGTTTCTTCCTAATTTCCTTCTTTTGTTCTTTTTAACGCTTGTTTCTCTCCTTTCACTTCCTTATTTCGGCTCCCTTCTTTCTTCCTTTCTATCCTTCACTCTTTTTTTTCCTATCCTTATTTCTTTTTAATCTGAAGGCATGAAAGCGCCCAAAAATGAAGACACGAGGTTATAATATCGCTTCGTTATGTCCGACTTGGGGATTTTCATTACTGATGCATGAATAATTTAACAGGCGCCATAATGAATACTTTTACTTTAACAATGAGATTTACTTTAACTCCAGTAAAAAACTTAAATGCAGGGCTTTTTCTCTTGTGGTGTTGCTTCTCCTCAGTCTTTTCTGGGTGGCGTGGAGGAAAGCGGTGGAGGTCACCGTGGTGATGGAACGCTGCCAGAGTCATTTCATTTATTGTCTGTACGGTTTTGTGCCTGAGTTCTGACCTTCAGTGTCGCTCGCCGCCTGCAGCTCAACAAAATGAGCGAGCAGAGCGACGATAACGAGCTCATTCTCCCCGTGACCTTCATCACCTCTCAGCATTCAGCTCGCCTCCAAAACGCTCTTCCCACCTGTTTGACCTCACCTGGGAACGCTCGGCGGTGGTTTTATTTGGTTTCTGTTGTGGCTCAGCAGTTAGCGTTCTCGCCTCGCAGNCGCTCGGCGGTGGTTTTATTTGGTTTCTGTTGTGGCTCAGCAGTTAGCGTTCTCGCCTCGCAGCACCAAAGTCCTGGGTTCGTCTCCAGTTTGGGCCTTTCTGTGAGGAGTTTGCATGTTCTCCGTGTGTGTGTGTGTGTGTGTGTGTGTGTATTTCCTCTCGTAGACCTGCAGGTTAGGATACAAAAGCATTTAAGGCCCTTTTCCGCTGCACAGGGAACAAGAACTAGACCAAACGCAAACTGGGTCTAGATCCAGTTCTTGTTATGGTTTTGTGTTTCAACTGACAAGAGAAACAGAACCGGAACCACCTTGGTTGCTATGACGACTGATGTCTTCACAACCAACTATCAGGGGGCGGAGCTAGGTAGTCCAACACAACAAACCTGATGGACAGCAAGTTGCTGAGTTTAGTTGTACTACTACTATTATTATTATTATTATTATTATTATTATTATTATTATTATTGTGGTCTTTCAGTTTGTTGTTGTCCTGCTTTAGTTTTCTTATTTTGGCGTGACACTGATCAGGTTTTTTCACAGCTCAGCTCCCTCAGACGCAGCGATATCAAGCTCTCATTAAATTTCATCCTCCAACCAAATAACATGTAAAAAATATAACAAATAAAGCTTGTATCTCATGCTTTGACCATTACGTCGTGGTTTTCTCCATTTTTTATTTATTTATTTTTTGTTGTCTTGTCTTTCCGGCGTTCTGAATGGGTTGCAGGAAAAACAAGCTGGCTAATGGTGAGCAGCTGTTTCAGTGACGCCAGTTTTTTGTGACCAATCAGAACGAAACAATGAGTAGCTCCGCCCCCAGGGTACCGTTTGGTCCAGTAAGTCCCACATGTTGAACAGGAACTGTAACCGTAGCCAATGGAAAATGCCACAGTTCCTGTTTTAAGTACCAAACGGTTCGGTCTGTGTGGTGGAAAACGGCCTGAAATGAATAAATGTCATTTACATAAATGTCTTCACTGGTTTTTCATTCCTTCAGATTTTTTTTAAATCTCTACCTTTTTAGCAAGTTTTCCTTGTCAAATCAAACTCTCAACATGTTTTTCTTCTTCACTTTCTTCCTTGATATAACAGATCAGTAATATTGACGTTTTTTTCTTTCTTTTGTAAAATCTTGTTATGCAGCCCTCTACAGCCTGTAACATCCTTATCCTCATAAGACGATTCTATTACTTTATAATCTACAAAAAAAAAAACAACTTTGCTTTACACAACAATTAGTACGATTTTGAATGATTTAATTGCAAACTTAAGGTTTGTTTCGCAAAATCTGAAAGTTGCAAACTGTTAAAGATGTACCTACAGGGTCCATATTGTAGAGATTTGTATGGTCTTATTTGCATGTCGGGTGTATTTTGTGCACACTGAGTGAAAACAGGTCATTTTTTGGACATGAATGATTTGATTAATTTGATTTTGTTTGTGTAAGTGTCTTTCACAAAGTCAAGAACAGAGTTTGGACACTAACTTTATTCCCTGAAGTCTCCATGTGTCTCACCTGAACATGTTTTATTTGCATGAGTAGAAGAAGATTTCTACAAAGTAAAAGTATCACGTTACAAGGTACATTTCAAGGTAACGCACTTAGTCTGCATCATCATATCACAATAATGGACAAAGAAATGCAGATTTAATGTTCACTTGGATCCATTAAAATTGAAATATAAATATATATGTCATTTGTAGTCAAGGAAAAAAGTTTTAGAAACTTTTATAGTTATTTAAATGTAACTGTAGAAATTGTTTTACTCTTGAAGTGATATTTTTTTGGGGTAATTTTAACTTCCCATTAATTCTTCTTCTTCTCTCTGGCTTCTTCTTCCTCAGTGGGCTCCAGACGGACGAAGGCCTCCACCTGATGGAGATCCTGGCTCGGAGGGCCAACATCCAGATGACCGACTTTGCTGAGCTGTCGTACGTATCACGCAAATCATGTTTGGAAATCACACGCAGGCCGTTAGATGAGTGTCATGTATAATCTGCTTTACGTTCACTTTTAGAAATGCCGCCGCAGTTTTCTCAGACATTCGAACAAAACTTCCTTCACGGCGGCCGATCGACCATTAACCCCCGAACGTTTCACAGCAGAGAAGTCAAACTGCTTCAGTCAGAACGGAGCAGCACAAGGCGTTAAAATTAATAGAAAAAAAAAGAAAAGAAAGAAGTGCACCTTACAGAGTGGAAATCTGAGGATGCTGCCTAATTTTCATTCTGTCAACATTTTTCCTGCTCAGAGGGAAAAGAAAGAAAAGCAGCATTTCTGTTCATGTTATTGACACGTTGGAGTTGAGCCGCCGCTGAACGCAATCATTTATTAATGAGACTGAACTCTGTCTGAACTCTCTCTTTCTCTCCCTCTCTCTCTCTCTCTCTCTCTCTCTCTCTCTCTCTCTCTCCTTATTTATTTCTCTGTCTTCCTCCTTTTCTGCCAGCAGCTTTCTTAGTTTGCTTATTTCTGCCTGAGTGTCTTTCTTTTTTCTGTCAATATCACTCTCTCTCTCTCTCTCTCTCTCTCTCTCTCTCTCTCTCTCTCTCNCTCTCTCTCTCCCCCCCCTCTCATTTTTCGTTTTGTTTCTAAAGGCTTTATTGGCATGTAGAATTACAGTATTGACAAAGCACTGTGTATATAACATGTCCAACAAAAAGATTCAACAAAGTACAATGAGTTTACAAAGTGCTAATTATCAGAATATAGTAACATATAATAAATGGAAAGCTAATAGTAAAAGGATGAAGTAAGATAGATGTATAAATGAGTAAGGATATGCTGTCATTTAAGATTAGAGTAATTCATTGACTTAGTTAGAAAAGAAGAAAAAATAAATAAAAAATAAAAAATTCAAAATATAATTCTATTCTAGTTGTGATTTACAAGATACAGTGTAAGCTGGGAATAATTCTCTCTCTCTCTGTCATTCAATTCAATTTTCAGTTCAATTCAGAGGCTTTATTGGCATGAAAGTTTCAAAAACAGAACAATTTTGCCCAAGCATCAAAGTACAAATTTATAAAATATTTGGACAATATAATATACAAAGCAGTAATAAACAGAAAATAGGTAAAATACACTAATAGTAATAGTAAAATACACACTCTTTGCTTCTGTCTTTTTCTCTCCGTCTTGCAGCATCATCTGCAGCTTTCTGAGTTTGTCTATTTTCTGACTCTCTCTCTCTCTCTCTCTCTCTCTCTCTCTCTCTCTCTCTTTTCTGATCTGTTGCTGTATTTTCCCTCACAGGTGACGTTGCGGTGGCTTGTGAACAGGTGTTACTGCAGTACTTTGCAGTAACGAGGCTCATTTAGCAGGAATTAACAGAATCCACCTGAATAGGATGTACAGATATTCAGAAGTTAAAACGGAATGTATTTTACAGATTTCCACCGTCTTATTTTCATTTTGAACCCTTTGCAATGTTTTAATGTTAAAACAAAGGGTTAACTGTGCACACTGAGTGAAAACAGGCTGTTTTAGGCGCTTTCGCTTTAAAAATCCCTCCCAAAACGCTTGCTCTGTTCTGAATTTATCTCAGATCTGAGCTGGACAAACCCAAAAAATAAAATTAAACTCGACAGATTCTTATTTTAAGAAAATAAAGACTCTTTAGATTCAACGAAGGACATAAAAATTTTGATAAAATGGAGATTTTTGGATCTGATAGTACTCTACAGGCCAGAAGTTTGAGGCCAGAGATTTAAAAAAAAATCATCAATACATGTTTGTTTTACAATTTATTACACAGGAAATGACAAAAATACATAAAATAAATGTAAGGAATTAGTTTGCAAGAAGAATTTATCAGAATTTGTAGCCGCTCTGGCTGCAAATTATTAAATGATTAGTAATGAAGGCATCAGTTAATGCTTGTGCTGTTTATATATTTTTGTCATTTCCTGTGTAATAAATTGTAAAATAAACAGTGTATTGATGATTTTTTTTTTTTGAAATCTGGAGGTTCGGCCTTTAGTGTACGTAAACAGTTCACCATTAAAAAAGCTGTTTTTGCTGATTGTGTGTCTAAGGTCGGATTCACATGCTAAGCGTTAGCGTTGCCGCTAGGCGTTCAGCGTTCTGCTCGCACATGAGCGGAGTCTGAGTGGCGCCGCTGACAGGAAGCACTAGTTGCTAATGACAATTTAACGGTTAGCATGGACTGTAAAGACAGGATGTAGCCTAGATGCGATCTTTGCACATTCGTGGTTAAAGTCGGATTTCGGTTTCGACTAGGGTAGCGACATGGACATCACAAAAAAGGCTATTCTTATTGGGAGAAGAAATGCGAAAAAACAGCAAATGTGGGTGCGTGAAACCTCACATTTCAGACATTATATTAACAATTTCCAAACCTGATGTTTTTTTTTTTAACCAGATCATGATATGATTTAAAAGTTACAGATTATAAGCTCCTCCTCCATTGTTGTAACGCTTCTGCTTACGTGACGTACAGCAGCACTCTGATCGGTCGTGCGTCGGAAAGGTCAAAGTTCATTTAAATAAACTTTGAGCGCCGCGTCAAAACGCAGAATCTGAGCGTGGCGCGGCGCTCAAGGTGGCGTGACGCGACGTTAGGAGTCACCGCTCAGCTCCCAATACACAATAATGGAACGGCCAGGTCAGCGCTATGCTAACGCTTAGCATGTGAATCCGGCCTAAATGTGCAACGCTGAGATGTGAAAGGGAAGGATGTTCTGACCACCCATCTATTCCCCCCCCCCCCCCCCCCCCCCCCCCCCCCCCCCCCCCCCCCC
>VXCM01006301.1:36093-54155 GCA_014773175.1 Lucifuga dentata
AAAAAAAAAAAAAAAACATAAAAAATAAAAAATAAATAAATAAAAAAATACATTTTGCCAGTATGGCATTCAGAGAAACATTAGAAGCAAACCTGAAAAAAAAAAAAAAAAATCCAAACATTAAACCTGCAAAAACAAAAAAACAAAACATTAAACCTGCAAAAAAAATATTAAACCTGCAAAAAAAAAAATTAAACCTGCAAAAACAAAACAAAACAAAAAAAACATTAAACCTGCCAAATGTAAAAAACAAAAAAATGAAAAAAACAACAAAAACTTTACCTTGATTAGCCAAAGCAAATCAAACGGATGCTGTTAAAGCTGGAAACCTGTCATTTTGAGCTAACACGTGTTGAGATGGTCATATGTTCAGGTTAGCATGTGCTTGTACATTGTCAGCATGTTGCTCCATTCTCCTGTTCTCGTCTTCTTCCCGTCATGTGAAGCAGCATGTGGTTTTCCACACGTTGTCTCTACATCAGATTCAGCTTCTGCTGTCATAGTTTTCTTCTTCATGGATCAAATGATGCTATGACAGGAAAGGATCCACATTCATCTTTGTTACTCTGATTTACTTTGATAGAAACTACTTCCTGTTGAGAGTTTCTTTCTGACCAGTCAGCAGAGAGAGTGTTGTCACATGACTTTTGCTGCTACGTTTTGCTTTGATTGGATGTTTTCCTGTGTGAAACCAAACTAAGTGGTGAATTTGACGTTGTAAGAATTTAGTTCCTGATCTGGATGACACGTCTGAAACACCTTAATGTAGCAAAACGGTTTAAACATCATAAAATGCTGCTTTAACACAAAGAACGCACAATATTATCTCATTCTTCCTGCTTTAATCAGTCTGAGTTAGGATTTGTTGCTGCAGAGGTTTTGGGTTTCCTCAGAAGGAAGGAGAAGGAGTGTTTGGCCTCCCCAGAAAATCCCAAAATTTGAAGAGGAAATTGTCCTGAATTATGAACGTTCTGTGTGGACAGCTGTTTATGTCTCCTAGTCTCCTTCCCTGCATCCTTTATGTTTCCTTCACTTATTCTAAGCTGCATTTAGATCAGCAGCCATTGTGCAGAACACAGGCAACCATGCGAGGATAAACACATTCTAAAGTCGTCGCCAATCCGCTGACTTCAGAACAAACAAAACTTCCTTTTCCCTGGCAGATTCCTCTGTCGGAGCGGCGGCGGCGGTTTATCTGGCCTGCAGCAGCGTGAATCAGAGAGCGAGCCTACACACTCCACCACGACTCAGAGGGAGTGACTCACATCCACATACGTTTCATTTGGAACACATTAGATAATGCTGACGATGAGCGCTTTCAGCACAACGGCCTTGAGAGTTTTTAGCGGCAGCGGCGGCGTTGGCGTTTGAGGGCGAGTGGCAGCACAGAGAGGAAGCGTGGATGTGGGTAGCTCTGAGAGCCCTTTGACTGTGAGCCGGCCGCCACGTAATGATGGCTGTTGCATAACCGTCACTGAGTGTAGATGTTTGAAACAGGAGTGTCGAGGTGACGTAATGTCTCTGAGCTGAGGGGTCATTATAATGAGGACCACCAGGGGGCGACAGCGAGCCTGACCTGGAGGCTGATAAAGCTGCTAGGCACTTAAATAACTAAATACATTTATTAAGAACTACATGTGCATTTTCTTTAACTACAGCAGTGTAGAGGAGTAAAACATGCAGTATTTCATTCTGAAATTTAGAGGACGAAAAAGAAGAAAGTCTCTAAAAAATAGAAATACTCAAATAAGTACTGGTTCCTCAATTACACTGTAAAAAATGTGAAATTTTGATGTAGTAGAGGAGTAAAATATGCATATTTAATTCTGAAATTTAGAGTAAGAAAAAGAAGAAAGTTGCCAAAAAATAGAAATACTCAAATAAAGTACTAGTACCCAATTACGCTGTAAAAAAATGTATAATTTTGATGAAGTATAGGAGTAAAATATACAGTATTTGATTCTGAAATTTAGAGGAAGAAAAGGAAACGCTATAATAAACTTCATATTAATAATGCATATTTTTCTGGATTTATTTTTGTAAGAGTCATTAAAAGTCGTTTACTTGCTGCTTGTTCAACATCATCTCAGCTACACGTTCATGTTGCTGCACATTTCTGCTCAATTCGTTATTGTGCAGAAACTCCATTAATTAATTAATCCGGATCTTATCTGGATCCAGACTGAATTACACCTGCTGATAATTTATCTGAGTTTTTTCATTGAGATTGATGTCTTCTTTTGAAGAATTCAACCAAAACAAAAAACAAAAAAAAATCGTACTTTCTAAGTCTGATGGTGATTTTCATAATTGATGCATTAATATGAACCACATATTAATGCATCAATACATTAACAACACTTTATACTTGAGTAAATTTTGAATGCATAACGTTGGAGAGTTTTGGGTTTTTTTTTATTGCGGTACAGTTTTAGCAGGAAATGATTGGAATACTTCTTCTAGTGTGATTTCTGGATTTGTTTGTCCACTTTGATTTGTCTTCCAAAACACTCAAAACTCACTTAGGAAGTGAAAAAACACCCATTTTTTAAAGTTATTCCTTCAAGATTGTAAAATAAAGAGGATTCGTTGTATAAAAGATTTGTCATTCTGTCAACCAAAACCTGGAGTTCTATTTGATCTCTGGGAAGTGACAGGATTGGTTTTATTTTGCGGCTGTCAGTCAGAATGTCAGAGGAGCCACCGCTTGTTATTCAGATGGCGAGCTTGTCATTTTGCAGAACAAAGTGCAGAAGATGCAGCTGAAGTCGTGTTACTGCTGGATGAAAGCCCTCAGATGTCAGAAATGTCAGATATTTTCTATAGCGTAATGAAAATACAGTTTTAACTGCAGTTGGTTTTGGTTGGAAAATCTTCTTAACAGACAGAAAAACATGAAAACTTTCAGCATTGGTGAAAACGACTGGAGCCTGATCAATACGCCGAGATTTTTAGCCAATATCAGCAGATACATCAGCATCAGCCGATATGTTAACAAAGTGGATTTACAGGACAGAAATGTCTTACATAGTGTTTTGTTTTGTTTTGTTTTGTTTTGTTTTTTAACTATGTTTGAGCTTTTTTTGATGTATAAACAGACTTTGATGTTTTAATCTCTGAATCAGGTCGTTTTCACCTCAGTGTCTTATTGGTTCTGCCGACGCTTCTGTGAGGCGAATTTCATCCAACGTCCGTCCAAAACTTGGAAGTGCAGGAAATAATCTTCATTTGAAGTACAGGCAGTCCCTGGGTTACGAACGTCAGACTTACAAATGACCTGTACTTACGAACAGACCGCCATAAAGCCTATAAAATGAAAAATTCAAGTTACATACAATGATTCATAATAATGAATGGTGCACTATTTTACAAAGCCTCTTCTGACATACAAGACATCAAGGAGCGAGAGTGGTAACCTCCATGTTTTTTTTATACCCTTCCACACACACACACACACACATACACTCTGTCTCCATTATGTTTACGATGTTTTAGGATGTCTGGAAGAGTTTCTTTAATGTTTCTTATGCATAGAAAAGTAAAATATATACGCTAGATACACACCTTATGTATCCGTTTCAACTTACAAATAAATTCGACTTACGAAGAGCCGTGGGCACGGAACTCGTTTGGGACTGCCTGTAATTCCTGCTTTGCAACTTCATATGGAGCAGAAAGAAAGTAGTGAGAGACCAATCAGCCCCCCCCCCCCANACCCAGCCAGATTTGAATTGGGGTGGGGATATTGCAGTTATGTGGTTGTTAGGCTCGGACTTGTTTTTTTCCTCCTCTCACATCGTAACACGCCTCCTGATGCTGCCTCACATGTTGGCGCTCAGAAACTGCAGCCATCGCTGTTTTCTGAATGCTGCAGCTGACAGACGCTACTTTTACTTCGAAAAGAGCCAAACTCCTGGTTCTGGCGACTGCTTAAAAAAAAACAAAAAAACAAAAAAACAAAACAAAAAACACTAAAAGACGGCGGGCTTTGGGTCGGGTTCAGACAGAACCGTTTTGGAGCCGGGTGCGGACCTAAAAATGGGGCCCTTGCAGGGATCTACTTCTTAGACCATCAGGACGCCCTGATATATGTATTAATAATGGTTTTTGCTTTTTGGTTGATAATACAGAAGAATATAGAAGTATTCCATTATGGTATTGGGTTAATTCCTAAAACACGGCGTCAGATTTAACATATCAATAAGATCAAATATCGTTTTGCAGCCATTTTCCTTGTTATCGGCCATTTGCCTTGAAAGAAGCGTTGCTACGGTAATTCCTTATTTACATGTCGAGGAGATGAAACGCACCACACACAAAAATTAACACGTGTTTCAGTCTGCTGGTAAATTTCAGCGATATGAAACCTGAGTGACATTTTAAACTGTATTTGCATCACGTGTGTTAGCGATCAATACATCTGATAGATAAGCTGAAGCTGTAAAGTTATTTGGAAGGAGAGTTTTGATTTGAACCTGCACGTTCTAGTGGCACCGAGCCTCTTCATCAAGCCTGAACCCCTGTGCTTTGTCTCTCTCTGACACACACACAGACACAACACACACACACACACACACACGTGACCTGGACTCACAGTGTTTGGATCTCTTATCTTATCTTATCTTATCTCATAAAACACGGAGTTCTGAGCAGATAATTTTAGATGAATCGGGATAAATCGTGCTCATTAACACGCTGATCTTTATTGGCTTTTACCTGAGACTCACCTGACAACGCATCGGTAACAGGAAACGATACGCTGATTAACATAAAGAAAGCTTTGTGGCTGACCATATATTATCACGCTGCTCATGTAGCTTGACACGTGTAGTTATCATACTTTTTTTAAATGAATATCTTACATTCCAGCACAGATATTCAGTAAATCTCTTAATCATGATACAATGTGAGCAACAGAAATTGCAGAAATCCCGTCCTTTCCGATTCTTTTTGCCAAAAGCTGGAGTGTGGCGGCTGAGGCGGTTGTTGAGGAGGTTGAGAGTGGAAATGGCGTCTTTGTGCAGGTTTCTGCTGTGGGCAGCGGAGGCGGACAGATGGATATGCGATCAACTCAACATGAGTGATTTTCCCTCTTCATCTCACACGGAGACTTCGCCCGCGCCGGCTGATGAATCACTTCATAGATGTGACAAATATATCAGCTGCAAAGCTCAGAGGAGCGACGGAATAACGGTCAGAAAAACGAGCCGCTGCGTCACGAGGAGTTCCTCAGAAAGAGACGCTGCTAGAAAACAGGATGTCAAAAAAGAGCAGCTAGAATGTAGAACAAGATCATATATGATGAATTATGAAGAAAAGACATAAAATGTGTTTAAATTTAACATGTTTTTCATCTAATAAATGTGATATTGGACCTTAAAGGAGTATGCCGGTGATTTTGCCGGTAAATTTCAGTGATATGAAACCTGAGTGACATTTTAAACTGTATTTGCCGCATGTGTTTTAATGATCAATACATCTGATAGATAAGCCGAAGCTGATCAGTTATTTGAATGGAGAGTTTTAATTTGAATATATGCAATGTATATATACAGTATATATATATATCTATATATATCTATATATCTATATATAGATATATAGATATATATAGATAGATAGATAGATAGATGTCACCAGCTCAGGCCTGATTCAGCTGGCCAATCAGAGCAGAGCTTGAGTTTCGGAAGGGGAGGGGGCCTTAAAAGACCATACCGGTCATTTTGTATGTTTGAGCCTAATATATTCAGTTTTCATACATGTTACGTTACTGACAATCATTTCCCAAAGGATAAAACCATATTTCAGCTTTCCTGATATTTTGCTAAATCTCTTAATCTTTCAAAATCAAATATTCAAGTGATACACCCACCTTAAAAATCCATGTTTCTCCTGCTAATAGTTACACAGCCTTATGAAGTCACGGTCCTTTAAATTTTTCCATAAACGCAGGTCTTCTTTTGGGACTATATTCCCCGGTGGAGGCATACATTCACTCCACGCTTTTTATTGAGCTTAAACACTAAAATTACATAACTTCTAAAAAAACCTGAATACACGTCTTGTTGGTGATGATGGATTACCTATCCCAAGAACGTTTACAGTATCAACAAGTTGATTTTAATAGCAGAATGAACTGAAACCAGTGGAGGTCTGGAAGGTAGGAAAAACATTTTTAATTCACTGTTCCAGTAGTATGCTTTGGAAATGATTGTCAGTAACATTACATGTATGAAAATTGAATATATTAGGCTCAACATGCAAAATGGATGGTATGGTCCTTTAAAGAGACAGTACCTAAAATGACCTGTTTTCACTCTGTGTGCACAGCGGTGCTGCAGCAAGAGAGACAGAAACAAACTTTGTGTTGTTTTGTTTTTTTCACATTAAATCATTGTGAAATATACTCCTAACTGAAAATAAGAACATTTAAACCTGAATATAATATTTCCTGTGGAAGTTTTCTCCTGATCAAAGCTGGATTTTCCATTTTTCTCTCATTGTTTTTAGTCGTAATGTTCTTGCGTATTGTTAAGCTAATGTAGAACTGCTGTCACAGTTTAATACGAGTCCATCAACGTGAAATAAAACCTGCTTTTCTGAATTTAAACATTTAAAAAGTTTTCCAGAAAACCCATAAAGGATCTGAATGACGTCTGTGTGTGTTCTAATCGCGTTACAGCAGCAGTAGCTTCCTGCTGCAGCACACAATGCATGTTTGAGGCACTGCAGCTATACATCTTCCTACCGGCCCTTTAGCCTGAGTTAGTGCAGGAAAAACAAAAGGTTAATCGCATTAGGAGACACGCTCTGCCTCTGACCACCCACATCCTCTCCGTCTGCGCCGCCATTTCTCACTCCAAGCTGCTTCGGCGGCGTGAATGTTAGATAAACGGGGGTNCCGTCTGCGCCGCCATTTCTCACTCCAAGCTGCTTCGGCGGCGTGAATGTTAGATAAACGGGGGTTTTCCAGAGAAAGGCAATAAAACCGATTTTCCCGTCCGATCACCCGTCGTCTCTCATCACGTCCTAATTCCTTCAGTTAACATACATCAACATGCATGACATCTACATGTAAATGAATTCAAAAGTGGACACACACTTTGGCAGGAAATGACATATCCTCCATAGGAGCCCGCGTTCATTCCAGAATCACGTATCTCGTTGATGACAGCCCCTCCCTCGTCATTTCCCAGCATGCTTAAATGCCGCCGGGTGCATTACATTGAGATTCAAGAGGTTATCTGGCGACGGCGATGGGGATTCAGCAGCCTGAAGGATTTCCGCAGGTTAAAGATTTTATTTTCAAGCAGCACACGGCTGTAATGAGCTCTCTCTCTTTTTTTTTCTAAGGGAAGGAGATTGAAAAGCGACGCCTCGTCATTATGTAAATAGAATCTGAAGATGTCTTCTGTAAAGTTCCTAACTGTTTTTCTGTGTGTGTGTTTTACAGGGTCATGGGCCCGGCTGTGACCTTTAAAGTGAGCCCGAACACACGGAACGTCACCACGGCTGATGTAGCAAACGTCGCTGGTAGGTTCTCCTCGGCTGTTCTTTATTCTGACAGAAACGCACGTCATCACGCCGTCGCTGCTGCACATCAGCGTCTGTCAAACCTACGACTCCTCAGTAAAACGCTGTTTTTCCCGCTGCGTGTCACGCTGCAGGGCCGGCCCGTGGCGTAGGTGAACTAGGCGGTTGCCAAGGGCCCTGCGGCCGCTAGGGGGCGCCACGCCAAGAGTGAAACTAAAGTGAACTTTCATTAGTGGTAAATAAGTTCAGGAGCTGCAGAGATGTAACTAAATCTATGTGCTAACTTTGGGAGGTAAAGGGTAGCCACGCCCCTTTTGTATGCTATTAGAAATTACTACAGTAGTTTGAAAAGTGTTTAATTTGCATTTTAATTTTGGCTGTTGAGGAGAGTGAAATAAGATTAAAAATGACAAATAATATTTAGTAATCCACAGATATTCATGTTTTATTATTTGTTTATTTATTTTAATTTAGCTTGAACAGCATTCACATTGATAATACCATCTTTCGTGCCCCTGGATGGGGGGCCCCAGCAAATAACTTGCCTAGGGCCCCAGAAAGGCTAGGGCCGGCCCTGCGCTGCACCCACACAGCACGTACGGTGAGACTTCCTGTGTGCTCTGTTCTGACTCGGGTCAGTGTGTGATTTTACGCCGTGGCCACATAAAAGATTCATTCCTGATTGGCTAGCAGGTGTTCATTAAAAAGTTCATTAAAATTGTATATCAGGACACGTCTAGATTTATCATCCATGTCAGAAGACGTGTGGAGGTTTTCCACCATGTCTTTAGTCAAAATGTCCACTTACGGCATTTAGCTTCATGCTTCATGCTACGGTTCCACGTAGCTAACATGCACGCCAAGCTAACGTGCCCGCTGCACGACTCTATACATGACTTGTTCACAATGCACAACTTTCTCTCTGGTTTCTGTCGAAGTCACAGATTATCAGGAGGAATCCCTGATTAGTCTCCAAACTATGTTAAAGGAGCATGCTGATGATTCTGCATGTTTGAGCCCAATAAATACAACCCGCATACATGTTATATTGCTCCCAACCATTTTCCAAAACATACTACTGGTTACTTAAAGGACCATACCACCCATTTTGCATGTTTGAGCCTAATATATTCAATATTCATACATGTTACATTACTGACAATCATTTCCCAAATGATACTATGTTTTTCCTACCTTCCAGACCTCCACTGGTTTCAGTTCATTCTGCTACTAAAATCAACTTGTTGATACTTGAAACGTTCTTGGGATAGGTAATCCATCATCACCAACAAGACGTGTATTCAGGTTTTTTTAGAAGTTATGTAATTTTAGCGTTTAAGCTCAATAAAAAGCGTGGAGTGAATGTATGCCTCCACCGGGGAATATAGTCCCAAAAGAAGACCTGCGTTTATGGAAAAATTTAAAGGACCGTGACTTCATAAGGCTGTGTAACTATTAGCAGGAGAAACATGGATTTTTAAGGTGGGTGTATCACTTGAATATTTGATTTTGAAAGATTAAGAGATTTTGCAAAATATCAGGAAAGCTGAAATACGGTTTTATCCTTTGGGAAATGATTGTCAGTAATGTAACATGTATGAAAATTGAATATATTAGGCTCAAACATGCAAAATGACCGGTATGGTCCTTTAATTTAACCGATTCAACATGCATGCATGCAATAAAATGTATGCCTCCGCCAGGGAATATAGTCCCAGGAAAGATGGATTTTACTGAGAAATTAAAAAATGACCGTGCCCTTCTATAATCAGACGTTCGTGTCAGCAGGCGAAATGCAGAATTTTAAGGTGGACGCATCTGATTTATGAAAGATCAGGGAATTTGGCAAAATAACATGAAAACTAAAATACAGTTTTATACTTTGGATGGTTGTAGTAACAGTATTTATTGGGCTTAAAACTTGAATTGTCGGCATCAGGCGTAACATTACGATCAAACAGCGTCTGATCTGCAAATTTTTAGATCTAAAAATTATCTGTTATGAAAAATCGGGGCTAAAATCCTGCAGTATGAACAAGGTTTTAGTCTGACTTATGGACAACGCTGCAAACAGGCTAAAAATACGTTTTTAAGAATAGATGGTTAGTTGTTTTGTTGTTGGCTGAACGTGATAATACTGATATATAAAACAACAAAGTTGTTTTAGTATTTCCTGATGTCAGAGTGTCGTTACACACAGAATCTGGACTCCAAGCACTTTCTGGGTGGTTTTTGTTCCTTTTTATCACTGTGGCTCATTTTTCACTGTAGCTGCAAGTCCTGCAGCTCTATGGAAGCAGCAACATCATGGCTATATGTAGGAAGAACTCAGAAATGTCTTTTGTGCAGCATAACACAGTTATAATGTCATAAATCCTAAAAAAAAGAAAAAAAACATAAGTTGAATTTCTTTGATAATTTATTTTGAAAAATTGAAAAAAGATGTAATCTATATATACAACATTTTTCTAAGCGCCCACAAGTGTTACCAACACTGAAAAATGAAATTAAAAAGTTAAAAAAAAGAGACTATAGATACTGAACTGTTTACATTTTTACAACCTATAATCTATTATAATCAATAGACTTCGTGGGCTGCTGCAGTCTGCATTCAGCCAATGACTCGCTGAATTGTTGTCACATGACTGTTAAAGAGAACAGAGGTGCTCCAGGTTTGCTAGTTGCAGCAAAAAATGCAGAATTTGTTGTTTTGTTTTGTTTTTTACAGAATTTGGATTGTACAAAGAGTTTATTTTTAGCGAATTTTTAAATGAGACATTTATAATAAAGTGATTCTGAGGAAATATCACTATTCTAAGCTTAGATTTGGTTACATTTCCTTTCGGAAGTGTTAGGCACACATGGTTAGTTCAAAGACCATTGGAAATTTGAAAACCCGACGATAATTTTGATTTTTAAAGTTTCTGGTTATGACAAATGGTGTAATTTTGGCGATTGTTTAAAGAAAACATGCCTTTCAAACCCACCGGCGGGTTTTGGTGTCCAGAGGGTTTAAACGCCGAGCGCGCTCAGAAACGGCTTCACGGCCGCGTGTAAATGTCATATTCAATGGTGTCAGAGATGCTGACTTATGTTTATTATCAGGTTTTTATAGAACTTCATCCCAGACATGACTGCTTAAAAAATGAGAAATGTTCTTGGCGACTCTGATTCAAGAATCAAAATGATGAGTTCAGGCTGTTCTGTCGCACAGAGAGGAGCTGTAATCATCTGTCACAGCACAGTCCTGTTGTCAAGGTGTGTGTGTGTGTGTGTGTATTCATGGTAATGAAGCGAGGTGTTGATGAAGAGGGGA
This sequence comes from Lucifuga dentata, assembly GCA_014773175.1. Classification (NCBI taxonomy): domain Eukaryota; kingdom Metazoa; phylum Chordata; class Actinopteri; order Ophidiiformes; family Bythitidae; genus Lucifuga; species Lucifuga dentata. The sequence goes on from VXCM01006301.1 coordinate 46,943, forward strand.
ATAAAGAGAGGAGGAGTGTTTGCCATTAGCGAGCTGTCAGTCTGCAGAGAGAATAAGAGTCATAGCCTCAGATATCATTTTCCTGATATTCCCTGGGCACAATTCCAGGTACACACACACACACACACGCACCCACACACACATGCATACACACATGCACATACACATAAACACACCATTCAGATCACCTGCAGGAGGAAATTCCTGTCAAAATAACTTAGACAACGAGCCGAACGTGTGTTTTCTTATCCGAGCTTGATAATTGTAACACTTCCTCACACACACACACACACACACACACACACACACACTCTCTCTCTCTCTCTCTCTCTCTCTCTCTCTCTCACACACACATTTTCTCTCTCTCTTTCTCTCTCTGTCTGCACTCTCTCTCTGCTCTCTCTCTCTGTTCTCTCTGTGTCTCTCTCTCTCTCTCTCTCTCTCTGTTCTCTCTCTCTCTCTCTCTTTCTCTCTCTCTCCCTCTCTCTCTCTCTCTCTCTCTCCCTCTCTCTCTGCAGCATCAGTTGTTATGAACACACACGTTTGACAGAAGGTGCTGCAGATGAAACATGGCGGCTCTCTAAAGTGCAGCGTTGTGGGTGGAGCCATGTCTAAAACCTCGTTTGTCACGTTCAGCTACAATATCAATCCATCCACATCCTACCTTATCCAGCCAGCCGGCTTTATCGAGCTCTTCCGAACATTAAGCCTTACATGGCCGCTGTAACGACGTCATTTTGTCATCATTTATAGTTGCTCGCCAGCGGACGGGAAAGATCGGGCGTCCATCTTATCTGGCATGCTAACGCGGCGAATTTGGTCAAAAAGCAGATTTATGTTTTCTCCAAAAACTATGGCTGCCATCAGCGCCAGCATCATCAGTGTGTGCCTGATTTATTTATCGCACGTTTAAAAACAAACATATAAGAGAGAAAAGAAGTTAGACATCACCGTTCACAAAACTTAAAGGACCATGCCACCCATTTTGCATGTTTGAGCTGAAAATATTAAATTTTCATATGTTATGTTACTAACAATCATCACAGGATAAAACCGTATTTCAGCTTTCCTAATATTTTGCAAAATCTCTTAATCTTTCAAAATCAAATATTCAGTGATACACCCACCTTAAAAATCCATGTTTCTCCTGCTAATAGTTACACAGCCTTATGAAGTCATGGTCCTTTAAATTTTTCCATAAACGCAGGTCTTCTTTTGGGACTATATTCCCCGGTGGAGGCATACATTCACTCCACGCTTTTTATTGAGCTTAAACACTAAAATTACATAACTTCTAAAAAAACCTGAATACACGTCTTGTTGGTGATGATGGATTACCTATCCCAAGAACGTTTACAGTATCAACAAGTTGATTTTAATAGCAGAATGAACTGAAACCAATGGAGGTCTGGAAGGTAGGAAAAACATTTTTAATTCACCGTTCCAGTAGTATGCTTTGGGAAATGATTGTCAGTAACGTTACATGTATAAAAATTGAATATATTAGGCTCAGACATGCAAAATGGACGGTATGGTCCTTTAATCATTGTGTACATACTATAAAAAGAAGGAAAATAGCAAAAGAACCACAAGAACAAAAAACAAAAAGAAATAAAAACAATGAGAAACTAATAATTCTAGTTCTAACTAACAAAATTATAGTTATGATGATAATAATGTGAGATTCAATGATTTCTTTTAAAGTATACAGAGGTGTTGACTGATGAACTATATCCAAATATTGATATTTTTAAACGTCGACTTAAACCATCTGTACAGCCTGGATTTCATAATTTTATAGCATCTTATTGCTTTTATACACTTTTAATGTTTTATTACTGCTTATTTTGAATTGTCTTATTTTTAAAATTGCCTGTAAAGCACTTTGAATTGCACTGACTTGTGTTAAAGGTGTTATATAAATAAAGTTTGATTGATTGACTGAAATATGAATTCTATAAGGTGGCAGCTTTAAATCTGGTTTATATCCAGACACAAAGTATTTGGACTCGTTTAGGCAGGTGGAAGCCTGAGTTCTCTGAAATGTCTGCTAACCGTATCCTCCGTGGAATCCGTGGAAACCCCATCGTGTCCCTTGTGATATGGGATCGATGGTGACCCGGCGCCCGGTGTGCTGAAGCCTGCAATTAATGCAGCCAAACATCAGCCAAACGTTGCTGCATTTTAAGAAGCCACGTTGCTGCATCTGTCACGCATGCCCGCTCGCCGTGAAAGGCTCCGGGGCCGGCGAGGGCCATTGTCAAACGTGGGGGTGGATGTCAAGATGGAGGGCAGGAGGTGGTGACCCTCATTGTCCAGCTGAGGGCGGGCGGGGCGGCCAGAGGCTACTTCCAGCAGCGCATCACGGCCGTGAGAACAGAACCCGTGAATGGGCGGAGGTCAGGGTCAGGACGGCGTGCAGCGCAATTAGCACGTAAAGCAGAGAGCAGCTGATCCTCATCCTGTCATTTCAACGCCGAAAGTCCAATTCTCTTATAGAACCATACCACTATTTTACATGTCTGAGCCTAATATATTTAATTTTCATACACGTAACGTTACTGACAATCATTTCCAAAGCATACTACTGAAACAGTGAATTAAAAATGTTTTTCCTACCTTCCAGACCTCCATTGGTTTCAGTTCATTCTGCTATTAAAATCAACTTGTTGATACTGTAAACGTTCTTGGGATAGGTAATCCATCATCACCAACAAGACGTGTATTCAGGTTTTTTTAGAAGTTATGTAATTTTAGTGTTTAAGCTCAATAAAAAGCGTGGAGTGAATGTATGCCTCCACCGGGGAATATAGTCCCAAAAGAAGACCTGTGTTTATGGAAAAATTTAAAGGACCATGACTTCATAAGGCTGTGTAACTATTAGCAGGAGAAACATGGATTTTTAAGGTGGGTGTATCACTTTAATATTTGATTTTGAAAGATTAAGAGATTTAGCAAAATATCAGGAAAGCTGAAGGATATGGTTTTATCCTTTGGGAAATGATTGTCAGTAACGTAACATGTATGAACACGGAACATATTCGGCTCAAACATGAAAAATGGCCGGTATGGTCCTTTAAAGTGTGCGGGGAAAAAAAATACTTAAACCTGCTCAGGAATTTTCCAAAAATGAGCATCAGAGTCGGAGAGAAAAGAAAAAGGCAGATTAATGCGCTAAAATAAAGAAAAAGACGGTTGATTGTCACTTCATCCGTTTTTTGATTTCATCCTTCACATTTGCAGCATTTTTCAGGACTTCTTTGTTATTTACAAAACAGTAAGATGCTAATTCACACGCATGCCTACAAGCCGGCCGCTCTTTGTCCCGGCGTGGCTCTCCTGCTGTCAAATAAGCCACACCGCCATTGTTAGCGGCAGAACAATGGCGGCTCGCTCGGCGCGTCGGTGTAATATCTGATATTTGGTTTGTGTGTTGACATGTAAATAATTTCCCGGCAGAGAGGTCGCGATCAGGTTAACAAGCTAAAAAGACTTTTCTCCCCAGAGACATGCTTTATTTCCAGGTTAATTAATGGAAACTCAAAGGAAAAATAAGGCGGAGCTTCTGATCATCGCATTTTATTTTAGTCTGTTTTTGAGTCGTTAAAGTTCAGCATCAGTGTCAGTTTGTCTTCTACAGGTTAAACTTTAAACACGTCATCTGGTGCAGTTACACGTTACATACAGGCCAGACGTTTGAGGACACCCCCAGATTAAAAAAAAAATCAGCAGTACACTCTTTATTTTACAGTTTGTTGCACGGGAAATGACAAAAACACATAAACTAAATGTAACTAATTACTATTAAGAACTGTTTTAGGGAAAAGCTGCATTAAATGAGACGAGCACACGTCAGCGGCGAGAGATCAGCCATGATTTGGAAACACAGCAGCATGATAAAAGCAAAGTTTTACTCCGTCTGGCTGTAAATTTTGCACAAATCCTTTGCAGCCATAATATTTCCAGACATGATTTATGTCTTCTCCAAAAAAAAAAAAAAAAAAAAAAAAAAAAAAAAAGGCTGCAGTCAGCCAATACTGGTGTATTTTGAAGTAGATCCAGATCTATGTATGTATCTGCCAAAAAAAAGGTGTAAAGTTTTAGGACTTGTCATCTTTGTGTGGAGCTCTGAGTGTTTTTTTTAGTTTGTTTTATTTAACGATAAAGTAAATCAGTTTTCTGTATCCAAACCTCACTGCCTCCAGTTTATTACCTCATCTGACCAGAAAGACACACCATTATAGTTTGAAGAAGAAGAAGAAGAAGTTGTAGTAGTAGTAGTTGTTGTAGTAGTAGTAGTTGTTGTAGTAGTAGTAGTAGTAGTAGTAGTAGTTTAAATAGCAGAAAGCTGACTCCAGCCATGTCAGAAACTTCATTTTGTGACACTCAAAGCTTCAAACCGGATCCTGAGGACTGGAGGCGGAGTCTGGGACTTTCCTTTTCTTTCCTTCCTGTTTTCTTTCTTTTTCTGCGTCTCACTGGATTAGCATAGATCTGACGGCTGACAGGACTGACCTTCACTCCAGTAAACACTCATCAAAATGCCAAACGTAATTACCCAGCTCTTCAGCTCAGAGTAATGTCTTTCATCCACCTCAGACTGCAGGCCAGGGCCCCTCCCCTCTCAGAGCGACGCTTCCTGCATGCGTGTTAGCGTGTCGTAACCATGCGAGGAAATGCACGCGTGATTCTGCTTAAGTGGTCAAATTGTTAGCGGTGGCGATCCATGCGACATTATACCAGCAGACGCCTTTATGTTGGCGTGTTCGACTCTCAGATCCCGTCATTATGATCCGTTTAAAGTCATCTCACCGAGTTTCAGACAGCTTCTTCACACGGCTTTCAAAGGTCATCATCATCATTTCTCTCTGAGAGTCATGTCAACACTGTTACGCTGTCTTGACATCAGCCATGTCTTCACGTCATTCTTTCTGTTTTATATGTTTACCATGTAAAACACACACACACACACACACAACTCCAATCTTTTTTTTTCCCATACGTGAAGTTCCTGTTTACGTGTCGAATAAATGAAATCATCGGCGGCGTTAGAAGTGCAGCTCTGCAGGTTATCACTTTCAGCCAGTTTTGACAGTTCAAAAGAGAAGCTTTGGTTTGGAGAGAAAAAAAAAAGTGGTTGATCAAAGAATTCTCTGAAGCAAGTTTATTACTAGAAAATAAAATATTAAATAGCATATAGACAAAATGTACATTTGGAATATTGGTGATACATAAACTAGAGGTCACTCAGAGATCTCAAACCTCCAGCAGTCCTCTGATTTCACTTTTTTGCCTTATAAAGTTTATTTATTACATTTAAATCAGACATGTAAAATGTGCAGATTCTTCTTCTGGATCTACGTCTGTAACTGTTAAAAATGCGTCAAACCCATTTTTTTCTGCTGGATCAGCATCATCCTGCAGTATTTCCACATTAGCTGCATGTTTGTAGGCGTATCTGTTCATATACAGCAGGCGTGTCAAACTCAGTCACAGAGGCCAGAATTAAGAACAGACTTAAACTGGCCTCGTTTTCATGAGAGGTTATGACAAATTATTCATACGCTAATATGAACTTCGCTTTAACCGCTGCTCCTAAGAATCTTATAGAATTCACAACAAACCAGAGGTATGAAAAAACAGATAAATGAGAGATCAAATTCAAAATAAATAAGCTTTTTTTTATGTCTTCCTGTCTGTCAGCAGAGTTTCTGACTCATTTCCTATGAAAAAGTTTTATCACAGGAAATAACCAGAAAACTGATTTTCCTCAAGGGAAATCTAAAATCACTCTTTGTTTTTCATTAATAGCTTCAACAAGCAAAATGAAAATGCAGTATTTTAAACGTGATCACGCCTTCTTATGTAATTTTCTTTAATTATCAGCTCTGCTAACAGGCTAACAGCTTCTCTACCTCCTCCTGTGCTGGAGGAGGTAGAGCATGGAGGGGAGGAGCTAGAGCTTCAGGTATTGATTGACGCGCCAGCTTCTTTCTTTGGTAATGACACCGATTTAGGCTATGCCATGTCTATTTATGATGCAGCATCCTGTCATAATGCGTAATAATGCTACATCCTATTCATGTTTCTGCAGTTAGTGTGTNGCAGCATCCTGTCATAATGCGTAATAATGCTACATCCTATTCATGTTTCTGCAGTTAGTGTGTTGTAACTGTCATACGTGTTGATCCTCGTGTTAAATCACTTTATTCACTACATAAAGGTTCTGTCAGTGTGAATATGGCTGGTTATGTCTAATAACAGCAGCATATAGCGTCATGCTGAGGTTATTAGAAGGTGCTTTAATTATGGAGGATATGAAGGTGTAAATACACGGCCGTCACTGAGAAGAACTGATTTGATGCAGACGGAGAGAAGGAACGACAGATCCGAACAGACTGGCTGATAAACCGTCACTTTGCTCTGCGTCAGATAACGCTTGTTTTTCTGTCCGTCAGCAGCGACGCCTCGGCTAATTGCGGAGAGAGAAATGTCTGACGCTCGTACTTGACAGTTTATCCATACAGCCGTCATTACAAACGCCGCTGACTGATTTTGTGTCATCGCCGCCGCCGCGTAGAACTCCTTTAATTGTTGCCATCGATTAGCGGAGCGATGGCGTTGGGATCCGTCCAGCCTCGCCGCGCCCTTCAGGAGCCGTCAGTCCATCTGAGCTAACGTCATCTCACCGCCGCTAAACGGCGTCCATCACCTGACGAAGGCTGGGCCGTCCTAAACACTCACAGAGAGAGAGAGAGAGAGAGAGAGAGAGAGNGAAAAGGAGAGGAAGAGAGAAAAAGACAGAGAATGACGGAGAGAGAGAACGAGGGGGAAGAGAGAGAGAGAGAGAGAGAGACAAAAGGAGAATGAGGGCCAGAAAGAGAAAGAAAGGGGGGAGAGGCAGAAAGAGAGGAGAGAGAAAGTGAAACAGAGACAGAAAGACAGAGAGAGAGAGAATGATGAAGAAAGCTGCAGATGGTGCTACAGAAAAGCAGAGAAAGAGAAAAAGACAAAGAAGGACAGAGAGAAAGAGGGGGCAGAAAGAGAGAGAGAGAGAGAGAGAGAGACAGAAAAAGAGAATGAGAGAGAAAGGGGGAGAAGCAGAAAGAGGAGAGAGAAAGTAAGACAGAGACAGAAAGACAGAGAAAGAGAAAGAAAGGGGAGAGGCAGAAAGAGAGGAGAGCAAGAAAGAGAGAGAGAGAGAGAGGGGGGG
>VXCM01006301.1:54777-66339 GCA_014773175.1 Lucifuga dentata
GGGGGGGGGGGGGGGCACACAGGTGTTGTGCCGAGCTCGAGTTTGCACAGCAGTGCAACGTGATCCAGAGCCAACCACGCCGCCGCCCTGCCAGCCACTCAGCCAAGCAGGCGGCCTGCTTTCCTGGGAGCTGGCAGAGGCCGACACACACACACACACACACACACACACNCACACACACACCACTTCTGCAGCTGGCAGGGCTCTGTGAGTTGGCCTCGGCTCCTGACGTTGGAGGCAGGCTTTACAGACCTTTCCCAGATGGTCATGCTGCAAAAAACAGGAATTCAAGAGCGTCTCAAGATTTTATTTTTTTTTAAAGATAAATCAGCCTTTTTTTTGACCAGGAAAAATAGTCAAAAAAAATCTGCACATTTGATGACTGATTTGTCTTGATTTCTGCTGGAATCTGGAAATGAGATCAGACAGTCGATGCTTCAGCATCCTGAAGATCTGGAATGAGAAAATAATCTGACATCAGATTATTTCCACACTAGAAACGGTTGAAGAAACAGACGACACGCCTGTAGAATTAAAAAAAAAAAAGATGCTTGATTCTACAGATATAGTTTGAAATTAACTTTAATATCATCATGTTTGATGAACCATTCAACCTTTCAGCATAAATAATACAACTCATATCAAGCATATTTAACCTGAATCTGTAAAGTTTTATTCCTTATATGAAGAAAAACAGATTAAATTATGTTTTATTTATTTATTTTATTTTATTTTTTATTATTTATTTTTTTTAACTTTTTTAATTAATTTAATTGTACTTATTATTATTATTTTATTTGTTATGTTTTTATTTTACTTTTTTTTTTGGTTAAATGGTGTTTTTGTTGTGGCTGGGTTTTCACGCCTGTCACGTGACAGCCTGGCGTGTTCTGTTGCCGTGCAGCTCACAGCTCAGCGCTCGCATCACCCTTGCATCATTCTGATCCTGAGCTGCAGAGGAAACTCAAACGTCGGCGATGCTGCGGCGTTTCTGTGGTGAATTCTGAGACGTGGGCATGACGAGCTGCAGCTCTTCACGCTGACGCTGTTTGTGTTGCTGATTTTTCTGGAAAACAGCGATGGAATATATAGGAACATATCCCAATTATTCATACATGAACAGAGGATGTGATTGCATTAGATCCAGATCAATTCTTATTGATATTGAAAGAGGAATTTCAGTTTTTGGCTCCGGACATCGTCATGATTTTATCGTTTTTATGTATTTGGATTTTTTCTGGCTGTAATATTTGTTGCCAGATTATTCATCGTTACTACAGAAAATTCAGAAGTTTGTCGTGTTCTTTTCCAAGACACACACAAAAAAATAAATAAATAAAAATACAAAGCAAATAACTAGGGCTGTGAATCGATAAAAGAAATTAAAACTCATTGCACAGTTTTCTGTAATTAATCGCGATTAATCACAGAAACTTGTAAACTTGTAATCATTATCACCAAATTAATATACAATCAATGTAAAGGAAGTCGATAATATTTGTTTAATTGATAACTGGTCAAGGTTGTCATGTTCTTGTTGTAAGGAAAATCATCTTATTCTGAAAATGTGACTTTGTTCAAGGGGAAGTTTGTCTTATTCTGAAAAGACTGAATCCTGTTTGTGTCGCGGTTAGTTAGCATTAGCTTGAATGTATCACGAGCAGCAACGCAGTAAAGCTAAAGGCTAAAAGGCTGTGAAGTTCTTTTTTTTTTTTTTGATGAATAAAGCCACATCTCAGTTAAAACACACTGCTGAGCGACTGAGTTTGTCTGGTTTCAACAAGAGCTGCTGCTAACTTTTTAAAGAACTTTACATCTAAACGGCTGATCTTTTTCCTCTCCATAATTAGTGTTAGTATATAACATTAGCCACAGGAAATGGGGGGGGAAAACGAAAACATTAGCATAGCCTCAGGAAGTGAAAAAAATGGATGTGTTGCATTAATTTTTAACACGTTAAACAGTCCACATTAATCACAAAAATTAACCCGTTATTTTTCCCAGCCCTAATAACATTTTATTACTACAGTTTGGAAAACAAAAGAGAAAGTAAAACTCTGAGGCCTGAAACCTTAGTCACATTACTTATGCTGTGTTCAAAAAAAGCATAGCTGAACACCAATAAATATTCTTAAATTAATTAAACTTCGTAATAAATGCTAACTAAAGTAAAGTTAGACTACAGGACTGTCTGGTTGTTTTACAATGATATTAATCACAGTGGGTATTAAACTTTGTGCAGAGAAGTAATATTCTGAAATTATTTACACTTACGTATCAATGGCAAACAGTTATACACTATAGATAGCTAACTTGACGATATATTCTGACCTTTTTCTTTCAATTTCACGCAAGAAAAAATACTTTATTCGCCTTTTAGCTGATCATTTCCATTCACAAAGCTCGCTTCCATGGCGTCGCCATGTTGAGTGATGTCATACTTAGTAAGTTGGGGTAGATCATTTTGGTCCGAGTTTTCCAGCCGGAGCTCCGACTTCAAGTGCCGTTCCAACGCATTTTTCCAAGTAAGAAGTTTGAAGAGTCTGATTCCGAGGTCTGTGAACGCAGCAGGTCTGAACACAGAAAAACAACCGCAGCGAGGCGGTTTCGAGGAGGTCATCTCTGTCCGGTTCCAAATGATATCTGGAGCATTTGTTTGTGGTCTGAACCTGATCTGCTTTTGTCCCAAACCAATTTTGAGGTCTATTGATCTGTTGATTGGTCTAGAAGGGAAGAGGATTGTGTGTGTTTAATGTTTAACTAGAACTGCAGTAAAGGTTGTTTTATGTTAGACGCTTGCCGGATGTTCCCAATGTGGTTTTCCACACGTCGTCTTGAAGTCAGATTCAGCTTCTGCTGTCATAGTTTTCTGATTTATGGATCAAATGATGCTATGACTAGGAAAGGATCCACATTCATCTTTGTTACTCTGATTTACTTTGATAGGAAACTACTTCCTGTTTGGATTTTCTTTCTCTCATTCCCAGACATTTCTAACCAGTGAGCAGAGAGAGTATTATCACATGACTTTAGCTGATATATTTTGGTTTGATTGGATGTTTTGTTGTGTCAAACCGAATCAAAGCAAGATGTAAATGCAGCTTTGGAACAATTTTGCCCCAAAATTCAGACCACAGCAAACAGACGACAAGTCTGAAAAATGCTGAAATAGCCAACTGTTTTTGGTAAAAGATTCTTTGACTTGGAGTTCTGTAGTGAACCTGAAATTTTTAAGAGTGTACACGTGCACAGCACACAGCAGAAGCACCCGACTGCACTTTCATTTCAGCTCAGATTAGATCTTTTCTAGTCAAAATGACAACACGGTGTCAAGGTGCCTCTTGGCTTCATATTTTATTTAGAATCTAATTTAAATCCTAACACATTACCTTTAATTCATATCCTACTAACTATGTAATCCCGGTTTAACGGAAGAACAGGTCCAGACCTCTTCAAAACTTGTTAGCACTAAGACTGAATAATTTAATATACATATTTCACAAGTGCAGTGGAAGGGAGAGAAATCATCTCGTATAATCAGTTCAGTATCCTCAGATCTAATGACTCCTCTGCTGATTAGTCTTAATTATTAATTTTTTTTAACCCTGTGTTTTTTCCTTCACTTTAAGCTTCTTTGTTGGACAAAAGAAAGACAAAACCACGGTAATATTACACAGTCTGAATACTGATGCCATGTTATTGTACCTTCCTGCATTCTAAGAACAGCATTATATTCTATTTTACCTAAACGTACAACAGTGCTACGTGAGCGGTGTTGCTACCCTACTGGCAAACTTAACATCGAGTGTAGAATTACATAGTTTGTCCACCAGGGGGTGATATAAAATTAAAATCATAAATGTGGTGGCACTGCAACACCTAAACTTTTTTTTCCAGCAGCGTAAAGAAAGAAGGCGACAATTGATGAAATTAGCATTTTGCTAATGCTACAAAGGTGAAAGCAACAGCGGCAGCATTCACGCCAAAGATGATGCTAATAATGATAATAAATAATAATAATAATAATGATAATAATAATAAAAAACAAATTCCGCCATGCTGCTCTCGCATTCGTTGTCAACATCGCCGCATCAACTTGATAAGCGGCGATGTTCGTATCCTGGTGATAAGTATTGCATCTTGTGAACAGATAGCATTTTTTTTTTTTTTTTTTTTTGAGGACAAGCACATCAAATTATTCAAATGAATGGCAGCCATCATGCGTACGAATCACTAACGTCAACTATAATCAACGACGCGCATCATTTTTTTTGGTCCAATACTAACATGGGGATCAGTAGAGTTTAGATTCACTTTTAGCTGCTCTTCTCTGACTTCCAGTTCAAACAGGATCAACTTGAACATTCTAGTTTTTCTTTTCAAGGCTTTGAATGATCAAATGCCACTTACATGTCAGATCTTTTAAAGCCTCATAAAGCTCCAGGCCCCTCAGATCATCAGGTTTGGCCTTTCTAGCTTCTGCTCCATCGCGACTAAACACAAAAGGCGACCGAGCTTTCGCCGTCACGACCCCTAAACTTTGGAATAACTTACCCCGTCTGTGAAGTCAGCACCTTCCATCCAAATATTTAAATCTCACTTAAAAACTCACTTCTACACGTTAGCATTTCAGCCATCTTTGACCTGAAATTTTTATACTTCAAACTGGTTTTATACTTACATGTATGCATGTAAGTATATGTGTATGTTTCTTTACATTTTTTTGTTTTTATTCATATTTTATTATTAGCCGTTGTGCAGCACTTTAGTTTATTTATTTATTATTTATTTAAAATAGGACATGCACATTAATAAGACGCCGGCAGCAAGAAGTGCCAGCGTAAATGTGCCGGGATTAGCCACAAGGCTAATTTGCACCCGCTGTCCCAACAANGAAGTGCCAGCGTAAATGTGCCGGGATTAGCCACAAGGCTAATTTGCACCCGCTGTCCCAACAAGCTTAAAAAATTTCAATTACGACAGTTGTTTTAAAGTGTGCGATATAAATAAATTTAACTTGACTTTTATGATTGTTACCAACATCGAGCTTGACCTTAGCTAAAATAACCTCGTTCATAAGGCTAGCTGCTTGATTTATGATAATGCTAATCGCTCACGCTAAACAATGAGGCGTGTTCGTTTTCCAGCATGACTCTCCTCTCCGTTTTGGGATTTTCAGGACCGCCACGTCCCCCGCTGCCGTTATTTGAGGGTCGCTCACTCTCGTTCGGTGGCCTGGCGACTCCTCCTNACGTCCCCCGCTGCCGTTATTTGAGGGTCGCTCACTCTCGTTCGGTGGCCTGGCGACTCCTCCTGCGCCCGGCTTCTCCTTTTTCGCCGTCCTCAAGACGCCTGATGAGATGTGGAGGCAGACAGCTGGATTGATTGGCCCCTCTTGAGCGCACAGGCCTTGATTACAACCGCACTCGAGTGTTCCCACCCCCTCCTCCATTATTCTCTCTCTTCTTTCTGCCTCCTTCTCTCCCCTTTCTCATGATTTCCAGTATTCTTAGAAAGACAAAGCAGAATAGCTAACGAAGGCTTGGCTTGGCGTGTTTCTGCCTGCGTTAGAAAGTAGAACGTGGCGAGTTTGGAGCTGGTTTGAGACGAATTTTGAAATCATGCGTGAATGTCGGAGAATAAGATGAATGTTTAAGCTTTGAGCTGCGATGGAGCTGATCGATTATGATCACAGGAAGTTCTCATTTGGATTTTTGACGTGCGCATCACTTCTATCTTGCAAATAGGAAATCCACCCTCTAAATTATCATTACAAGAAGAGTCTTCCACCATACTAAAAGTATTTTTCAGGGTTTGTGTGTTTCTGGTGGGTTTCAGTATTTTTGTGGAGATAATCAAATGATTTCCTTTGATTTGACATATTTTTCCTCACAGGCTCTGTCACATGAAGGTGTTTTTTTAAAGATGACCTGCTCGGATACGAACAGGTCATGACCTCGGATACGAGCAGGTCATCTTTAAAAAGGGTTTCTTCAGGTCATCTTTAGGGTTTATTTGCACATGCAGAAAGAATGAAAGAAGCTGCAATAAAAGAGAAGAAATAAAGTCTGTGCCAACGAATGAAACCTCAAGGGGCTTATAATGCAAACTTAGAAAAAAGAAAAAACATGAGTCTGTTCTGTTTTTGACCTTTGTTGTCTGAACGTTACAGTTTATTCTGCTTTAGTCCTCAGAGACTCTGCACATGCTCAGTACGGCTCAGACATACAAACGCTGTCTTCAGGCTGGTTTGTGCTGAACAATGAGCACGCAGAAAATGTGACGTAATTACAGCCAAATCAGGGGAGGCCGCGAACGCCACATTTGAGTGTGAACTCCTCGAAATTCGACACGATGCAGACGGCGTCCGTGCGACGTAAACGTGTCTTCATCAGTGATCGGCGAAGAAAGAGTTACAGAGAAAGAGAGAAGCTAACATAGGAGAACAACTTTGACTCGTCAGGTTCTGGAATATATAAACTGTACACTAAACTGTAGGCAATCCCCATGCTCTGTGTGTGTGTGTGTGTGTGTGTGTGTGTGTGTGTGTGTGTGTGTGTGTGTGTGTGTGTGGAGGCGTCTGGTGATGGCAGCAGCAAGTTAACTGGTGAACATATCCGCCTTGGCAGAGCCATTATGCAGAACTTGGTCCCATGCCAGTCAGCAGTGGAGCGAAAGAGGAAGTGTGTGTGTGTGTGTGTGGTATGGTAGCTCGCTCTCTCTCTCTCTCTCTCAGTAGCAGGTGGTAGTCAGGGATGAGATGGCTCGGCCACGCGTCTGGAGGAATGTAGCTTCAGTGGTGGATCCAACTCTCTGTCACACACACACACACACACACACACACACACACACACACACACACACACACACCCTGACTGCATTTGCCAGCTGATGCTGCCGCTGCGTGCAGGCTGAGTCTCTGTAGTTTCTGGCTTTTCTCTGCTGATGCATCGCTGACATATTTAAAGCACAGCAGTACAAACTCAGAGGCTGCGGGTTTGAATCCCACCAAGAAGTAAAAATGAAATCTTTTCCTCAGCCCTTGGTTACTGAGGTACTGGTAGGGCGTTGCTAAGTGGTTGCTGTAGTTTTTATCGTGTTTGAGACGTTGTCTGCTCATTGGTCAGAAATGTCAGTAAGTAACGTTTATTTGTTGCACCTTTCAAGAGCAAAGGTCACAAAGTGCTTCATGGAAAAAAAACATCAGAATTAAAAACTATACAATACAATACATAAATAAAATACAGAATATTTGTCTGAGGCTGGGAGAAAGAAAATCAAAACAGGAAAAATGTTACGATGCTGGAATAACGACATAATTTAGAACAAAGACAACAACATCTTATCCTTTGACATGTTCATCTGAGGATGTGTAATGCTACCTAACGTTAGCCGTGCACAGCTAGCGCCATGTCTGCTTCTGATCAATACATCAATTCATCAATAGATCACTCTGTCCTTGGTTTGGAAGGAATAAATCACATATTTACCACATAACAAATGATGACAATTCTGGCCTGGCCCCAAGACAGTTAGCTAGGTTAGCTTCATGAATTTACTCAGAACAGAACAGGAAAACTTGAGTTAGCATTAGCAGCAGCAGCTAGTTAAGTAGCTAACACTGCAGCTTAGCACCACGTTTCCTCAAGTTCCATGTTGATTCTTAGAAGCTGAAATGTCACATTTTTAGCGACAAAGACGCAACGCGTTATGTAGCTGAAAAGAAAACAGCATTTGAATGTGTGGCAGGGATGTGCCTCTTCTAAACCTCCTGCTGTTGATTCCGCCATGACTGTCTGCTCCAGGTGAAACCATGGAAACAGAGGGTGGGGGCGTGGCTACTTGGGAGCTGAAGCAGACAGTGTAGTGTCTGACAATGACAGAAAACTGAACGTCACTGAATTCAAACAGTGAAATCAAAAGTAACGCAACGAGTGCGACCAAATGTAACGCAGTAAAAGTATATTTTTATCTTCATAAATACACTCAAGTATGAGTTAAAAGTNCAAATGTAACGCAGTAAAAGTATATTTTTATCTTCATAAATACACTCAAGTATGAGTTAAAAGTATTCTGCATTAAAACTACTCAGTAAAGTACAATTTTGTGAAAAAAGTTGTAACAGAGTAAATGGAACGTGTTTCATCACACCTCTGACGGTCTCTGTGTGATTGTTGTGTTCAGACGTGCACAAACGAACCAAAACAGGAAATGAACTCTAGTCTGACTGAACCAAACCAGGCGTGAAAACGTGAAAACTCACTTTGCTCAGGCTGCCTAAATGCCAGAAACTGTACATCACGTCCTGATTTTCCATCAGCTTACAGCAAAACAAAGTGAACGTAGCAGACCGACTCTGTGATCCACACCCTCTTCATCAGGTCAGAGTCATCCTCGCTAAACGTGCTGAATCCTCAGCAAAGTCGTGACTCCGTTCAACATTCAGGCCCAGAAACAAGCAGCGGCCTATTAAAGCCTTCAAACGAAGCCGCTTATCTTTGTAATTAGCCACAGGTTGAGAGGAGCTGACGTATACGTAATGCGGCGTGGTATTGATTATGTGGAGAAGACAACGACGGCGCCTATTCAACATGCTAGCTCCTCAATACCGCCGCTAATAAATAATATCAAAGGCAAAACCTAGCTAAAGGTGGATGAGATGAAATCTCTTTATAATGCAAAAGCCAGAGGGAGAAGAAGAGAGGAGACGGGAGGAGGGGAGGGACGGCAGATATTTCTTCTTTTTTTTTTTTTCNTTTTTTTTTTTTTCAGGTCGACAGGATATTGCAGGAAGAATGCAGCCGAAGAAACAAATAACGCGTCTTTCATCAACAGCAGATTAAAACGCAGACAGAAAGCGAGAAGGAGGATTCCTAATTATATTCTCTGGAGTTGGTGTGTTTTTTTTTTTTTTTCNTTTCCTGACTGTTTTGACACAGTTAATATGCTCTTCTGTGAACCCCTCCTCACACACACACACGCACACACACACACACACACACCCTCCACCTTGCCAGGTTATCTGGGTCTAATAGGCAATATCGGAAGCTATTTACACTTCAAGGTGCTAATACAACACTTTCTTCAATCTTATTACCGCTGCAGTGATTTTCTCACCGTCTGTTGACATGTGGAATTAGGCAAAGTATTAGGATGGTAACATCCCTGACACCAAAAACACACACACACACACACACACCGACGTACACAAACACCTGCACACACACGTAGGTCAGCACTCTGACCTTTTCTGGTCTATTAGCGCTGTTGACTTTGCTGCAGGAAGCTGCGTGTCAGAAATTTAAAGGATGAAATCTGTTCATCGTGTTGATGGAAAGAAAAACAAGTTTTAGCATTTAGCGGCGTGCTGTAATAAATGTTTGGACGTTTATTACAGCGCGTTTTACTTGGATTTTAATTGCTGATTAATTTTTTGTCAATCGACAAACTGATTTATCGGCTAATTCTTTTAGCATTTCTTTCAGTGTAGTGTTTTGACGTGTCTGACACATTTTTTTTTACTTTAGTCAAGTTTTTTAATGTCAGTTAAGGCTGTGACATTTCATATCTTTCATAAAAATATTGGCATAATTTTTTTATATGATAAAAAATTTGTCACATCATGATATTTATGTTATTGCATTAGTTCCTGTTCCTATTGTTTGGAAATGGTTTGGCCTCGAGACTAATTGGCTAACAGCTAACAGCTAAAGGTGGAAACACAACAAATTAGTTTCATCACCTGAAGTAGAAAAACCATCTGAGACCAAGAAAGTCATCAGCAGAAGTTAATTTCAGTTCCTGTCTGAAAAATATACCCCTAAAATATTACAGGATGTAGTTCTTTCTACTTTATACTGAAAGAAAACTTTACTCTGACTACTTTTACACTTTTTTACTCATGTTGGTAGCGTTTGTAGCATTGTTCACTTTGTGATGAGTGTTCGCTGCTTATATCGTCTTCAATGTAAATATTGTCAAAAAAAAAAAAAACCCTTCAGATTCCATGATATTATCTTAAAGGACCATACCGGCCATTGTGTGTGTTTGAGCCTAAAATTTCAGTTTTCATTCATGTAACGTTACTGACAATCATTTCCCAAAGCATACTACTGGAACGCTGAATTAAAAATGTTTTTCCTACCTTCCAGACCTCCATTGGTTTCAGTTCATTCTGCTATTAAAATCAACTTGTTGATACTGTAAACGTTCTTGGGATAGGTAATCCATCATCACCAACAAGACGTGTATTCAGGTTTTTTTAGAAGTTATGTAATTTTAGTGTTTAAGCTCAATAAAAAGCGTGGAGTGAATGTATGCCTCCACCGGGGAATATAGTCCCAAAAGAAGACCTGCGTTTATGGAAAAATTTAAAGGACCGTGACTTCATAAGGCTGTGTAACTATTAGCAGGAGAAACATGGATTTTTAAGGTGGGTGTATCACCTGAATATTTGATTTTGAAAGATTAAGAGATTTAGCAAAATATCAGGAAAGCTGAAATATGGTTTATCCTTTGGGAAATGACTATCAGTAATGTTACATGTATGAAAATTGAATATATTAGGCTCAAACATGTAAAATGGGTGGTATGGTCCTTTAAGACTGTATCGCCCATCCCTAAGTACAATTGTCATTATTTAACAGCTCCTGTTTTTCTGACCAAAGACATAAAGGAAGCAAACTTTTAGCCTTTGAACAGCTGCAATATTTCTTTTATTTATTTTTGCCGTCAGTCATTTTGTCGGCGAGTCGCATCTTTCAAATGATGGACGTCTCATTTTGCCACAATTATTACTTCGGCCTCAGTGACACGTCGCACGCCGAAGCTCCGAGCTCCGTTTGAGCTTGTTTTCCAGAAACGACACTCTTGATGCTCTTCTCTTTTCCTGAAGTCGATACATAATTCATTCCTTCCCATCAGTCTGATAGGCAAACGCAACCTTCTCAATTTTCCTGACAGATCCGTGCTTGCCCTTTGCAGCAGGGAAACACTCGACATTAACATGAAATGAGCGCAGTAATGGATGCCACGCTTCCTGCTTCTGCGCCGCGGCAAAACGTCTCAAAGAATATCGAGAGGGCAATTTGGTTGATTTAACGTTTGAGTAATGTTCTAGTTTGTGGTGAAGAGGACAGGAAGTTACTTCTCATTATGCTCGTTAGGCGGAGAATGTTCAGGAAGATGCCGAACTTCTCCCGCCTCGTCGTTCAGGAGGAAAAGCAGAATTCCTAGAAGGAGATTTTTGTTGTAGAAATGCATCTAGTAAGACAAACAAATGGGTTCGTTTTAGATTGTGCTTTACTTCTGTAACATGTTTAGGTCATGTAATAACATGGCATTTACCTCGTGTCATCTAAACTTTTTATACATAGATGCACGCATATATATATATATTTTTCAGTTTAAAATCTCATCTAGGGTGACTAATTATGATGAACAACTTTCTTTCTTTCTTTCTTTATTAGGATCTTCATTAGCACCAGCTTACGCGTCGGCTATTCTTCCTGGGGTCCAACACACATACAGAATACACACACAATACATACAATATATACAACA
>VXCM01006302.1:4446-28463 GCA_014773175.1 Lucifuga dentata
GTTTAAAAAAAAAAAAAAAAAAAGTTTCTTACCTGTGATTGTCTTCAGTGATGATGATGATGATGATGATGATTTTCACCTGGTCACCTGCGTGTGTGCGTGTGCGTGGGTGAGCGCGTGTCACGCAGCATTCAAAACATTTTAAAATCGCCAAGCAGAAACCAGCAAAACACAACAAATAATATTTAAAGTTAACACACAGCTAAACATGCTACCGCCACACAGCAGCAACGAGCCCTGCCTGGCAGCACCAATAAGTTTGCTAACATTAGCATGCACGGCAACTCAAACAAATAACCACTAACTGACTAAAACAACAATTTCAGAGTCCAACAACCACACAGCCACAACGGCATCATGACCAGGACCAACATACATGTTAAAGCTAAGAGCAGCCAGCAGCAAAGTGACGTATTGTATGTGTCATACCTGTTCACGTAAGCTAGGTGTCAATGGATCGACAAAGCCGAGTCAAGCTGCATTTATAAGGTTGGACCCTACCATGACTTATTGACAAGAACTTTTTCACAAAACTCACTTCCAAACTATTAATCAACTCTCGTAAAAGCAAAGCTACGTAAAAGTAAATAAAAGTAATTTGTAAATCTCACCAGAGCTGGATAAATTGTAAATGTGTATGACCAAGTTTATTGATCTATGTTTGACTCTATTGGTTTAGTCCATACCGAGTCAGGGTTACCGGAAGGGCGGGGCCAGCAGTAAACGCAATCAAGTTGCTGTAAAACCGAAATATCACAAATAAACTTGCTTTGATGAAGTTAAAGTGTGGAAACAANTCAAGTTGCTGTAAAACCGAAATATCACAAATAAACTTGCTTTGATGAAGTTAAAGTGTGGAAACAACAACGACGTAGAGAGAGATATTGAGGATTTAGAGTTTTGTTGTTAAAAGTAATTGATTACATATGATTTATCACAAAATTACTGTTAATGAAACTCGGTACTTCCTGCAACATTACATAATAAAAGCCCTCCAAGGAGTTCACGGTAGACAGTAAAGCTTTTATTGTGAAGGAAAGCAGGAAGTTTTGCGTTCCTATTAACTGTAACTTAACTATAATCTAAAATTGCAAGTACAGGTGTTGTGAACTAATTAATCGGGCTAAATCGGTAATTTATGCTAAAAAGAGAAACTCAGAGCGACAAAACTGAATAAATCATGTATGTATTGTTATACTGATGGAAATAATTTTGTGAAAATAGACATGAAGAGAAATTTACCATCAAAACAATGCAGAAATACACACTGAATTTTCATCAACAGCACACAACATTAATGAATGAACCGAAGAGAGAGCTATTAAAAGTTGTTCAAATACTATCATAAAACAGGGGGAATCAAAGTAAAGGTGTGCTTGTTGGCCTAAAAGAAAACCAAAATATAAATACAGCCACAAGTGGCAGTAGGCGGCGTCCGAGTACGTACGATGACTCCATGAATGATTCCGTTTTCATGAGATACAGTTTTTGTCGAATAACAAAATTTGGCAGCCAATTGTCACAAAATGGTGTAGAAGGTCAAAAAATGAAGAAGTAACTTTTTTCCAGCTTGGTTTAGACATTGTATAAAGCTTGTCTATTGAATCAAAATTAAAGGAAGAGTAAAAAAGACAGTTTTGGACAAAAATCAAAATGGTGGATAATCTAGTTGGGGAAGAGGTTGGACGGGTTAGGGTTAGTTAGGGTTATTGGACCCTAACCCATTGGATGCATATAGAACCAAGGAATGCAGGGAAAAAAGAATTTTGATCCTATGACTGACAGGATGACTATGACTTATATAGCACCACCTTCAGGCCAATCTGTGTAGTTTAATTTTCCTGAATAGTGGGTAAGATGTTGAACAATCTGTTACGTTTCATTGCTGTAGCTTTTACAGTATTTTAGAAAAAAATTCTTAAATCAAGCTTTACAAAAAAATTCAAAATGGCGGACAAACTATGAATTGAAAATGGGCGTGACTTAGTCAGGCAGAAATGGGCGTGTCCAATGTGGATAGATGCATATACATCCAATGACTCCCAGGAAAAAAGAATTTTGATTCTAGGACTTATGGTTTTAAAAGTTATAGACCATTATTCACCAAAATTTTGAAGATGTTATTATAGCACCACCTTCAAGCTGATTGGTTTACATTTTTGTCGCCTGAGTAGCGGTGAAGTTTTTGAAGCTACATGCCAAATTTCGTAGCTGTAGCTTTTACAGTTTCTGCTGCCCAGATACTTTTAGCAGAGAATGAAGTCTGATCTGAGCAATTTCAATAGAGTTCCCAGCACTTCATGCTTGGACCCCTAAATATGAATGACATTTGTTTGACTGTGATGTAACGTACAAGCAGTTCCCAATTTACGAACGAGTTCCGTTCCTACAGCTGTCTTTAAGTCGGATTTGTACATAAGTCGGAACAGTTACGTAATTTAGCATTTACCTTTCTATGCATAAACATTAAAGAAACACTTCCAGATATACTAAAACATCTTAAACATAATAACGCCGCTGAACCGCTGAACGACGCACAATGATTTGACATGCGTCACAAAGTAGTGCGCCATTCATTATTACAAAACATTGTATGTAACTCAAATTTTTAATTTAATAGGCTTTATGGTGGTCAGTTCGCAAGTATGGATTG
Organism: Lucifuga dentata; assembly: GCA_014773175.1. Taxonomy (NCBI): domain Eukaryota; kingdom Metazoa; phylum Chordata; class Actinopteri; order Ophidiiformes; family Bythitidae; genus Lucifuga; species Lucifuga dentata. Next base: position 7,100 of record VXCM01006302.1, read on the forward strand.
TTCGTAAGTCAAACGTTTGTAAGTTGGGGACTACCTGTATCTCAAATACGTTCAAGTCTCGCCAAGTTTATTTTAATGGCCTACTGGAAACCAATGGCAGTCTGGAAGGTAGGGAAAACAAATCTAAAATGTACACTCTAGTAGTATCATATGTTGGAAAATAGTTGTCAGTTATGTAACGTGTGTTCAGGTTGTATATGTTGAACTCAAACATGCATAATCACTGATATGCTCCTTTAAAGACATAGCAGAGCTCCGGTGTGTGTGTGTGTGTGTGTGTGTGTGTGTTGTTAGGCTCTTGTTAATGGAGACAGAGAGATTTAGCTCAGGTCAGAGTGGCTCTGCTCGGCTCAGTAGGTGACAGAGTTTAATTTAGCCTGGAAACCTGAACCTCGACCTCCTCTGTCAGCTCCTTATGGGCCCAGACAGAGACTCCCTGGCCGGCCAGCTGGGATTTATGGAAATGTTTTGGATATGGAATAATGAAACTCTACATTAACCTTCAATGAACCCATTTAATCATCCCACCGCTCAGAATTTTAACCAAAATTTAGCCACAAGCTATGAAACAGATGATGTGTTTGTGAAGAAACTATGAATGAATGTTTGTTTTAACCCTCTCAAATTAATTTTCCATGAAAAATCTTCATTCAGGAAAAAAAAATCCAATCTCAAAGGATTTTAGCGAAAAAAATCTAAAATAAATCATTTAAAAGTTGTCAGTTTTCTTCTCAATTCTAAAAGATCCTAGAAAATTAAAGAAAGTCTCCAAATAGCAAATTTAAGAGTAATGTAGCTAATATTATATATGTTTTTTGTGTATTATATTTTATGTATAGAAATGTATTTTCTCTGATATNAAAAAAAAAAATAGATGAGACATATAGTTTGTGTAAAATGTTATAAAAATTCATGAAGGCTGCAAAAAGTTGGGATTTAATCATTTAATTTAATTTATCTCAATACAGTTGCTGCTGTACAACAAAATGATGAAGATGATTGACAGCTAAAAAAAAAAATGATGCATTTACATATCTAATCTAATCTAATGGTTAANTGAAGATGATTGACAGCTAAAAAAAAAAATGATGCATTTACATATCTAATCTAATCTAATGGTTAATTTTAAATGAATGGAACAGAGCCGACATAAGAAATTTTTCAGCATCAGAACAACAGGAAATCACAATATAGTCTGAAAAAACTTTCCAAACCCAGATTTTCACAGATCGTTTTTTACACTTGAGGTTTATGTAACCATGATCTCTGCAGAATGTGCATATGTGTTCATTGGTGTGTATGTTTATGTACACGATCATGCTGTGGTCATATGAGAAGGTGGTGGGTTTGCTTTCTGTCACGTTACAACATCAGACATGACCAAGTTATGACTGAACATGTGTTAAACAGATTATTAGAAACTGCTCTTTCTACAAAAAAAAAAAAAAAAAAANAAAAAAAAAAAAAAAAAAGCCAGAGTTTCCATTTTTCAAAGCGTCAAACTTTTTTAAAGTGACCTCTGACTTCCTGTCTCATTAACCATCTCATTAATTGGTTTAGACAGATTTTTTTTACACGCACAGGAATTTTCCAGCAAATGACAGATATGAAAATGATGTCAGAATACTCCAATTCAGCTTATTTTGCAGCATTTAGGTAGAAACAGACTCCTGGAGTCAGATGAATATTTTTCTATATTCTATAAATATAAAAAGGTGGTGTGTGCTATATTTTTGACAGTTGGTTTGCAGCCTAACACTGGAAGATGTGAATGAGATGGAAACAGCACACTGCTAGATATGTTTTAATCCTAAAAGCATAATGTAGTATGTCAAACCATAATTTGCATTAATATTAATAATATAGCTGCATTTTTAATTTTTTCTGAGACTTTTTTTTTTTTAATGTTGTATGAGGAAAACATTGGTTCCATTTTTTATGCTACTGTAATTCTTCCAAATTGTGTTGTGTTCTGCATCATTTACTCAGAATTTCACTGACTTTGGTGCATGTATGTAGCATCAAAGTGGCTCTCTGGGGGCTTAAAGAACCATACCAGCAATCATGCATGTTTGAGCCTAATATATTAAATTTTCATACATGTTACGTTACTGACAATCATTTCCCAAAGAATAAAAACATATTTCAGCTTTCCTGATATTTTGCAAAATCTCTTAATCTTTCAAAATCAAATATTCAAGTGATACACCCACCTTAAAAATCCATGTTTCTCCTGCTAATAGTTACACAGCCTTATGAAGTCACGGTCCTTTAAATTTTTCCATAAACGCAGGTCTTCTTTTGGGACTATATTCCCCGGTGGAGGCATACATTCACTCCACGCTTTTTATTGAGCTTAAACACTAAAATTACATAACTTTAAAAAAAACCTGAATACACGTCTTGTTGGTGATGATGGATTACCTATCCCAAGAACGTTTACAGTATCAACAAGTTGATTTTAATAGCAGAATGAACTGAAACCAATGGAGGTCTGGAAGGTAGGAAAAACGTTTTTAATTCACCGTTCCAGTAGTATGCTTTGGGAAATGATCGTCAGCAACTTTACATGTATGAAAATTGAATATACTAGGCTCAAACATGCAAAATGGGTGGTATGGTCCTTTAATGTCTAAAAAAGTATATGAATCTAAAAAAATGTAGATGTCGTTCGACACTGTTCTTTTGCACTATTCTGTCTACCTGCACTTTATCTGATCGTTAAACTCTTTGCACAAATGCACAACCACACTTTATGGAACTTTATGGAACTGTAAACTCTTTGCACAGACTTTTACTTCACTACAGTAAACGTGTTCTTTTGCACTATTCTGTGTCTTTGCTCTTTGTTCCTGCACTTCTCGTCTACATGCTATGTCAAATGTAGCACCAGGTTTCTCCAGGAGGGCCTGGAGAAACAGCATTTTATCCTGACTGTGCACTTGTACATACAGGTGGTTTGACAATAAAGCTGATTTTGATTGTACAGCTGTGTAGGAGATATGTGCATCTTTAGCAGTGCAGGTATGTAAGTCAACATGTGGTCCAATGGATGCTGAGTAGAATGATTTTAGGATCCCTAGAGACCCTGAATGTTGGTCTGACATAATAGTGCTGCCTTACCTCTATAAGTATGTCTGTATTTAGGACCCATGACAGGTCCACAGAGAATTTGACTCCCAGATACTTAAAGCTGCTCATCCTGTCCAAAACTGTCCTGTTGATCCTCATGTGTGTAAAAGTTCCTCTTCCTCCCAAAATCCACGCCAAGTTAATTTGTAAAGAGCAATATCATGTACGATGTCTGAAAAAATGGCTTACAGACCCACACATCAACGGTTCCCGATCCAGTCTAAGCGCTGTAAGAAGACAAGGAAAAACTCCCTAAAACTCTTATCACATGAGGGAAAAAATGGAAAAACTCTCAAACAGCCAGGTGTGTAACAGGAGGCGAGGAAGCAGGTAAATTACAAAGACACAATATAAATCCACAATTAGCTGCTGTGTTTTGCTGAGATTCGGTCAGAAACTTGACGATGATCTTGGCCATACAGTCGTGCATGTACAGATGATGCAGCGTGGAACCTTTGGAGACACCTGTGCTGTTATTTCTGCTCACCTGCGTCCTGCTGGTCGGGAAGTCCAGGACTCTTTTTAGTCCTACAGCCATCAATAGATCTCATTTAATCCTCCTTCCTGCTGTCTAGAGTGGCATCTAGTGTAACTCTGCTTAGTGTTTATATACAGGAGGTAAAGCATTTAGTAGGTCCTCTGGAATGATGCCTTGCTCAAGGGCGGAGCTACAGCAAACGGTGAGTTAAATCATCTGACATATCTGCCTCTGTGCTTCTGTCTTTGTAGAGTAGAAACCATCTTTGACGGACACTGCCTCCTGGAACGCCTGAAACATGGCGCAGTAAGTCACACACACGCACGGACACACGCACACACACACAGAGGTAGGTTAGTCAGTTAATGCAATAAATAAAATCCACTTAAAATACCATATTTTAGCAGCAGAAAATCCTTATGCAAGTGGAGGGAATTAAAAGAGTGGGTTTATATATCTTTTGGTAATGAATTTTGCAATTAAAAAAAAAAAATCCCAGGCATCAAAATAATTCAAAAGTCTAACTGCACTTCAAATAACAAAATGAAGGAATAAAAACACACTTTTATTACCTCTCCTGTGTGTGTGACTTTAGCATCCAGAGTGTGCAGAAGAAGACCAGCACCATGTCTCTCACCATCTCCTCCTCCTCTTCCTCCGCCCGAGCGCTCTCCTCCTGCTCCTCCACCGCCGCCTCCTCCTCCTCCTCCTCCTCCTCCCTCCTCGCTCAGAGACACTCCAGCCTGGTGCAGCCGTTCTGCGTCAGCCCTCACAGGGTATTTCTCTTCATTTAAAAGAACTCATCCAACATGATCATGTATAATGTTGATTTTTACGCCTAAAACTTTTTAAAGCTGTGTTGTTTTTGAGAACTTAGCAAACACGCAAAAAATATCTCTGAGATACTTAAATCAGCTTCAACCAATTAAGCTTTGATAGTATTTTAACCATATTTTTTTCCTTTTCCAGACTCAGAGTCCCTTGTACAATCAAACATATTCAGGGAATGGAGTTGCTCCTACTTTTGTTAAGGTAAAATACATATACATATGCATATATACTGTACAGATTCTATGGACCCTCTTAGGGGTTGTGTGTGAAAAAGATAAATAAAGTGGGTAAAAAAAAATTTTAAAAAATGGGCAAAAAAAAAAAAAATCAGTNTTTTTTTTTTTTTTTTTTTTTTTTTTTTTTTTTTTTTTACCTCCAATTCATTTTTTTTCTTCCATGACCCCTTAGGGGCATTGGAGTTATTTTGGGTTTTTTTACCCACTTTATTTTTTCTTCACACATGGCCCCAAGGGGCTCCGTAATATTCCCTCCCTCTTCCCTCTTAAATATACATATATAAGAGGGAAGGGATATACATATGGAATATATAATTATAACATAAAACACAAATATTTCAATTTTGAAGGATTGAAGAATTCAAATTAAAGACTATTGTTTCTGATAAGTAAAATCTCTCTCCTTCCCTCTCTCTTCATCCATCATCACAATAATCATCATCATCATCATCATCATCATCACCTGTCCCAGTGTCTCCATGATGTTTCCACAGTCAAAGGTCAGCTGGTGGTCCTGGAGTGTCGACTGAGGGGAACTCCGCCCCTGCAGGTCATGTGGTACAGAGAGGACGAACAAATCCTCGACTCTGACGATTTTAGGATACTACGCAAGAGTAAGTGTGTGTGTGTGTGTGTGTGTGTGTGTGTGTGTGTGCATACTGTAGTAGTAAAGACTCTTTCTAAGTAATTATAGAACTTAGTGTTGTGTGGTCATCATTGGGGGTTTGGCTTTTGCTAAATAAGGGTCAGAGGTCAGAGACTGGACTGTGCAAATAAAGTGTTTCTCTGTTGATATGTGAAGATACTGAGGTATAAATAAAGTGAAAAATGAAGTAAAATTAATTTTCACCAAGTTATTAGTGAAAATCCTTTACCTGCTTGTGGATCAATTGTACCTTTTTTCTTAATGATGTACAGCACCTGAAAATGTAATCTCTGAAATTCCAGAAGCAGCAGCTATAAATACATAAATAATTGTAAATACACATTTACTCTAAAAATTACATTTCTCTCTCCTTTTCCCCCGCAGAAGCCAGCTCTGCATCAGTGCCAGGTGAGTGCAGACAAATAAATATTTGTCTACAATCAGCATTTAGTAAGACTGGCCACATTCAGTCCAACTCGCCTAAAATACATCTTTAATATATGTTTCATAAATGCATCATCATCATCAAACTTTAGAACCAGAAAAAATATCAAGAATAATAAGACTGTATTCTAAAATTATTCAGAATACGATCACAAACATAAATCAGCAGTTCAAATCAGTCTATTAGCATTGATTTTAGCTGATAAGTATTTATTCTGGATCCTCAATATGATCCACATCACATCCAAAATTTAATTACTTTTTCCTCTATACATTATCTATTTGCCCACAAATTCTGCAACATCCTTCTTTTCTTTGTGATATAGTACACTGTATGTTAAGTTTCAATCTCAACATTCTCTGTAATTTAGCACAATATTGCCCTCACCTGGATAAGAGCGGTACTGCTTGATTTCAGAAAGGGATTATTTGGGTGATGTCAATGAACAGCAACAGCTCAATATCAAAGGATTACAGAAATATGAGATAAAAGTATAAACTGCACTGGTAAAATAGATGTATTCCTCAACTTTAAGGCAGTAGGATCATTTATAATTCTGCTGTGGATATAAATTCTGCAGTTTGATATTTTGTCTTGGATGATTGTGTTTTCCTCTGCAGAGGAGTTGTGCACACTGGTGATTACAGAAGCTTTTCCAGAAGATTCTGGTCTCTTTAAATGTGTGGCCCTCAATTCCTTCGGGACGGTCTCATGCTCAGCAATTCTGGAAGTTTACGATGGTAAGTTATCATTTTAAATGGTCTTTTTTTTTTTTTTTTTTTTTTTTTTTTTTTTAAATAAACCGCTTTGCACTGGGAGTTATTAGTGCATTGTTGCAAACCTTCCATACAGACCTGGAGGAGCAGCTAGAGATGGAGGCCATCCACCAGCAGGAAGCAGTTTGTCTCAGGCAGGAAAGGGAGTCAGCTTTCCAGCAGGAGTTGGCGTTCCAGCAGGAGTGTGCCTCCATCCAGGCTTCCTCCTTCACAAAGAGCACTGAGGAGTTTCTCCCTGTATCCATGAACCTCCCACCTCCAGAATGGCCTGAGAGCCCCTTGGAAGATGCTAACATCCCCAACNCACACACACACACACACACACACACACACACACACACACACACAAAGAATAAACCCAACAAGAACCTGTTGATTTGTGCAACAAAATCCCCAATTTTGAGCCAGTTGCTGTGTAAATTTGAGTTGTTATAGACAATGTTGGTCCTTTTTTATTTTACATCTATCCCTGGTAGATACATATATACATATATTCTAGGATTTGAACCTACTCACACCCAAAGCAAGAATCATACCCATAATCCAATGAGCCACACAACCTCCACAAGTAGTTCTAAACTAGGTTGTACAACTGGAATATTATTCTGTATTTGCTCTATTTATTCTTATTTTAAAGTTACACAACTCAAGAAACATTATCTTATTTCATTTATGAGTACTGTTCTCTGAACCTTGACCAACTCATTTTTACTTACTTGTGATGGTGGTCGAGTAATTCTAGTTCTACAGGTGTTCTCACTGCAAATCTTGCTGTTTTCATTCATCCATTCATCCATTTCATTTGTTCATTCATTCATTTTTAATGTCACATTAACAGTGTCGTGTCTTATGTGAGCTAATTCAGAAGGCAAAACAACACACTTTTGTAGTTTTTGTTTAGGTCACCATGCATTCTTTCTTTCTTTCTTTCTTTCTTTCTTTCTTTCTTTCTTTCTTTCTTTCTTTCTTTCTTTCTCTCTTGCTGAATTGTAATTTTGGAAAAAAATTATAATACATATTATCTACCTAAAGTATAATTAAATATGTTTATATGCAGTGTAAAGTAGCTTTATTAGTTTTATTAGTATTAAAGCATTAAAGCACACAGTATTACCTAGCTAATATGTTTGCAAAGCAGCTTTCTCCCAAGTGTGTGTGTGTGTGTGTGTGTGTGTGTGTGTGTGTGTGTGTGTGTNAGAGAGAGAGAGAGAGAGAGAGAGAGAGAGAGAGACGTGAAACTTTTGGGGTACCAAGCTAAATGATGCCTGTCTGGTGACGAGAGCGAGCTTTATGTAATAAACCAATCAGATGATTGGTTTATTACATAAACCAATCAGCTAGGACTTGTGTGGTCACGACTCCGCGCGTGCCCCGTGTGCGCGCGCGCTGTCACCTGTCGCAGTCCAGCCCGCACATCACAGTTTGGATTCTCATCTATGTTGGGAAAGTTGTATTTCATTTAGCTAACCGCTAACGAAGTTTCTGGATGATTTTGTGGTCTAAATACGTTCATAAAGGTAAGAACTTTTTATCTTTGTCTGTGCTTACTTAACAATAAACATTTTAACCTGTCGAAACTGTGATCAATCATGAAGTTCTAACTTTAACAACTCTGTTTCTACTGTAACAGAAATGCTGAGACGCGGTTAGATTTCTTTTTTTTTTTTTTTTTTTTTTTGTGTCTCTGATAAAAGCATAATAGATTTTCGTTCTTTAAAGGTCAAAACAATATTTAAAGCTTGCAAAGTGGACTTTATTCTATTTTGGGGGTTTGGTATTCCTACAAAACAAGTTTCAGGAAATAACCTGTCAAATAATTAAATTGAGTTTTGTTTAGCAGCCACGACATCATTTCTCATTTCCTCAAACAATTCACTGTGGAAATGGAAATTAATGAGGTCTGAGTTGATATATAAGTTTTCTAGACGACGTAAATTTAAATCTATTAGGTTAAAATACCAAATACTATATATATAGTATTTGGTATTTTAACATTAAATTAAAAGCTTGTATTGTCTGCTAGATATAATGAAGATAACTAATAAATATTCTTTATATATAATATCCTTTAAGGACCATCTTTTGGAACCATCATAAACATTTGCCGTCTTTGTGGCTTTCTGCATGCCAGACAGTCCAGGTTTTAGCCAGATGGAAGCTCCAGTCTAAAACGGTCCATGAGCTCATGTGTAATGTGAAGTGGTAATATGTGCTGTGTCCTTCAACATTAACCCTTTACCAGCAGAGAACCCATACTGCTTAATGCAAAGAACTTAACTATCATCACTCATTTTTAGCATATGGCAGCTAATCCACATCCCAAATTATATCAGTAGTTCATAGCAGTGGTTCTCAAACTGTGGTGCATGTATCACAGGTGGTACTTGAAGTGCTCCCTGGTGGTATGTCAGATAATTGGGAATTTTTTTGCAGAGAATCAAAATAATTGAAATCTGTGAAAATTAATTTATTGTAGCAAATTATTCTCACACAGGTTTTATTTAGAAATCTTTTAACAAATTTGGTAGTTTAATTACAGGCAGTCCCCGAGTTACGAACGAGTTCCGTTCCCACAGCTGTTCGTAAGTCGGATTTGTACGCAAGTCAGAACAGTTACGTAAGGTGCGGATCTAGCGTATATATTTTAGCTTTCTATGCATAAGAAACATTAAAGAAACACTTCCAGATAACTAAAACATCGTAAACATAATAATACAATACAGTAATAATAATTATGTAGCGGCGGTGCAGCGGCGTACTGCCTGACGACACGCAATGTTTTGACGTGCGTCGTAAAGTAGTGCGCCGTTCATTATTACGAATCATTTTACGTAACTCAAATTTTTAATTTAACAGACTTTATGGCAGTCGGTTCGTAAGTAAGGGTTGTTTGTAAGTCGGGGATTGCCTGTATTATTCTCTTTTGATTAAGAATTACATTTTCTTGTAGAAAATAGCCCAGCTCATCCTGTATGCACTTAAAGGACCATACCGGTAATTTTGCATCACATTACTGACTGCCTTTTTCTTCATTTCTATTTTTGTGCTTAATACATTTATTTATTATTTATTTGGCAGGGACATTACATTCAACATTGCCACAAACAAATGTGGTGCATGTGATGTATATAACTAAGATATCTAGCTTAAGCTAATTTGCAGTCCTTGTCCCTGGTCAGGCTTTTAAATAGAATACAAAACAATTCNTCTAGCTTAAGCTAATTTGCAGTCCTTGTCCCTGGTCAGGCTTTTAAATAGAATACAAAACAATTCATACAGATACAAATGTATAAAAAGATCAAATTTAGACGTCAGACGTCCTTGTCTTATGACATAAGACAAGGACGTCTGTAACTTTGACATGATGCTCTGGTTCATATTCACCATCAGTGACCGCTTCACTCATGTCAGATAGTTTTCACTGTGTGTATTAGTGATCAGGCCTGTGATCTCATCTGTAATATGAAGAGCACACATGGCGTCTGTGTCCTTCAGAACCCACTCTCCCCTCCCTCCCTTTCCCCTGCCACACACAACAAAGCTAGTTATGCAGAATCTGGTTTGGTTTTAAGTCATGCTAAGGTTCTCTGGCAGCTCGTACATGCTTGTTTAAGCGTGTGAATGAGGAAGTGGAGTCAGTAAATATGAACTGCTTCTATGGGTTCAAGCTGCTTCCTTTACAGAAAACCATGAGTGTAGCTGAGATGTGACAATTGCCTTCAATTTTTGAAACTGAATTATTGGTGTGAGTTTTTGAGTAAAAATCTGACCTCTGATGCACACGTTACAGAGTTACAGTATATATCATAAATCTCCAGCAGAGACTTTTCGTGGCGTGGAAAAGCCCGTAATGCATTTCAGCAACAGTCAGAACTCTTCTTTTTAAGTCTGAGTCCCTTGGTTTACCCTCAAATTATTCCGCTATCATAGTTGAAGGTGATGGAAGTTTTTTTTTTTTTTTTTTTTTTTTTTTTTTTTTTTTTTGTCTTATTCTGTGTAAAAGTGATTGTCTCTCTAAAGATCCTAATAACTGGAAAAGAAACTAATGATTGATCAGATTTGTGGCAGTAATTTTGGCTGAGACCAAAATTTGTTTAATTTGTTAATTTGTGAATGAAACTCGGAATACCAGCTTTCATCAGAAGCTAATCATTTATTTTTAATATAAAGAAGAAAAGCATACAAAGAAAATGTCATGTCTTCCGCAGCGTGAATGATTTATCTCACTCTGTTCAGCGTTGATACGAACATCCCTCTGTCCTCGTCACAGGAAGGACTTAATAATAGCATGCTCTTACCCACAATGCCGTGCAGTCAGTGTCCTCATGGTGTGTGTGTGTGTGTGTGTGTGTTGTAAAGGGATCAGATCACCCGTAGGGCATCTGCACCTGCCAGCTGATGTTGGAATTCTGAGACGGATATAGATTTGTCCAGTTAATCACACAAACACAAACCTGTACACACCAACACCAATCCTGTAAAACTCTGTGATAATATCAGTGAGAGTAAAATATGGGAAAAGTGTTTCTTATATCACTTTTAAAAGAGATAATTTTGAGAGTTAAATTAGAGGGAATCTAAAGGTGGTATCCATAATGTTTAGTTAGTTTTAGTTATTTGGTGAAGTGTCATTTCATCATAAAGCACAAAAACTGGCACAGTTAATGTAGATGCAACTCAGAACTGCAACTTTCAATTGTTTCAGAATTATGGTACTTAATATACATTTTTCATGAGGAAAAATTCATTTCAGGGTCTTTTATCTACGACAAACTGTCACTTGATATCATTTTTACTTCTAGCTCAGGTCCTTTGTGCCGCATGAGACTGAAAGAGAAAGACAAGAATGCTGGAAGACTATCAGTAACTGTGTGAAAGCAAAGAGTCTCTGCTATTGTCATTACTCTGCTGCGTCGATGTGGTCACCATGGGAACAACATTCCTTCCTATTAAAAAAGTCAAGGACCAGAAAGACTTTTTAATGCAGGAAGTAAACGACTAAGTGGCTGAAATCAGAACAGAACTGTAGATATGTTACGCTCCTTAACAGTATAGGAAATATTGTTTTGTTTTGTTCACTATCAGCCTTAATTTAGCACCATTCTGTTGCTAAACATTAGTTATGCGTATATGTGTAGACAGTCCATGTCGCCTGTAGTTTTCATATCACCATGGAAACATCTAGGTTCAGAAAACACACCCACAACATAGCGACAACAGAGAAACAAAGGAAAAGTTCAGCAAAAAATAACTTTTTGTCAGTGTTTACTCACAACTATGTCAGCCTAAACACCTAGCAAGTTAAAAAGTTAGCTTTCTGTACCGCTATCATACGGGTTAATATAGATGTTGCTACCGTAAACATGTCAGGAAAGTTGTATTTCAGTAGAAAAAGCAGACATGGTTGTATTTTTACACGATTGTGTGTGTAGCTGGATGTATCATGTTTACAGCAGAATACCGTTTTGTTTGCTTTTATAATCAATTTTTGGCTAAAAGGCCTTTCTTTATTTTTATTATCACCATTGGCTTTTTATTTTAAAACAGGTGGTTTAGTTATTGGTTCAATCTCTGTACATTTCTTTAATTCTGAGGCTGACGTGGAGCAGAAATTACTTCAGTGTTATGACAGAAAGGTAATTTTTGTGTACACGTCATCTATGGTTATGGAAAACCTGAAATCCTGTTTTTAAGTCACGTTAGGTGAAATTACACTGAAAGATTGGCATTTTCAGCTGGTGCTTGTACTTCTTAGTTAAACTGAAATTTGGCCTGAAATCTGATAAATTGAAATATTTGTCAGTTTCCCAGAGCCTCAGCCGCCCAACCACTCCTCTGAAGAGGCGTTTGGTCGCAGCGAGGAGGAGAGTGCCCTGAGTTCAGAGGGCCAAAGGTCACCAGAGGTCACAGTTGGAGCCTGTACGCCCAGCCCTCCTCCACCCTCACCTCCACCGCACCTCAAAGGGAAGGCCCAAACGCCCAAACTGTTCAGCCCCTCCAAGCTCAGCTTCAGTGTAAGAACATTTATGTGTTTTCTGATAAAGTAACTCAGAATTACTGTTATTTAGCTTCAGCCTGGCAGATAGAAATGGTTTCTGTTTTCCGTCAAAAATCCTGTCATTTCTTGAGATTTGAGTTTTGCAGACATTTTTCTTCTCTCTGTCAGTCCCCCCAGTCAGGCGGGAACAACATGAACCTGTCGGACCTCCCTACCTTCACTCCCAGCGCCTTCCCGCCCAGCGCCTTCAACTATGAGCGGCCGAGGCATTTTATCCAGTCGCAGCCGGCCTTCCAGGCTCCCAGCTACGAGAGTGTCCTGAGGGAGGCCCAGCAGAACCAGAATCACTCCGAGCAGAGCCTCGATGATTCCCAGAATAATCCAGTTGTGATGGAGATGTCGGGTCAAACTAAAATTACGTCCACACAAAGTCAGTCGTTTTCTCAAAGTCAGTCCGTGTCTCAGTCCTTCTCACAGACTCAGTCACAGCTTCAGTCGCTAAACTTAAACCAGAACCAGACCCAAATCCAGGCCCAGGGTAATGGAACGGGAAAGTCCTCTCCCTCTTCATCCAGTCTCAGCTCTCCCGTTTCCACTCCTGCTTCCTCTGCAGCGCCTCCACTTTCCTCCCCTTCGTCTTTGCTCACTCCCTCCATCTCCATCTCCTCCATCCCAGCCACCTCATCCTCTCTTCCCCGCACCACATTGCGTTCCACCATTACCCTGACCCCCAGCGTTCCCAGTGCCACCGGCCTCGGCAGCGCCACCCTGCCAGCCAACCAGGACGCCATATCTGCACCCGCTGCTTACCTGTGCTCCGTGCTTCCCTCCCCATCCTCCTTCTCCCCGTACTCCCCCTCCAAACTCTCTCCCAACTCCAACCTGCCCAACTCAGTCTCTCCATCCCGCTCTCCTCTCTCCCCCTCCAGCCCTCTCCTCCCTGCCAGAGCCCCTTCCTCTCCTTCCTCCCTCCCTCAGCACTCCATCCCAGTGTCCCCCTCTTCTTCCTTCTCCCACCCCCAGCCAAACCCCCCCAACAGTCAGAACAGTGTGCACCCAACCGTGGTCTCTCTGCCTGCCAGCTACAAAGGGACGCCGAACACGTGAGTCACAGTACACGTCAACTCTGCTTTACATGTGTGTCACAGACCAACAGCCAGCATTTCCACACCTAAAACAAACCTGAAAACAATTAAAATCTTACATCAGGGTTCCCCAACTAGTTTTCCCCAAGTGCCAAATTATGTCAAGCATGCCAAGCCAAGAGCCATTACAACCCCCTCCCCCGATCATCATTTCTCACCCCCGGACCCGACCTGATCTTTTCCTCTCATTTGGTAATAACAACGGAAAACAATTTGCTAATTTTTATTTATTTTTAAATGTAACCCTTTACAACCGGAGTGACCTGGCACCGGGCCCAGCACTTCTGTTGTTTGTGGTGTTTTATACTCACCATTTCTTAATAAAATGGAGATATATAAATATCTACAGAAAGCTTAGATTCTCCCAAACAAAATGAGCCCAAGCATGACATTTTAGGACCACGTAATCCTGAGATAAGTGCGACTAAATGTTTTGTTTTGTTTTTTTTTTTTTTTTNTTTTTTTTTTTTTTTGGAGAAGTCATCTGAGGGCCTGATAGATAGGACCCACGGGCCACATTTGGCCAGCAGGCCGCCAGTTGGGGATCCCTGTCTTACACCATGGATGCTCTTCAACTAACCAGTCATAGTTATTATTGTTATTTACCTCTGCTAGGGACGCTCACAGAAGTTTTGTTTAATAAAGAAAGAGGAACTCAGATGTATTTCACGACATTTTTCAGCTGGGCAGCTAGATGGACATTTCTAAAATATTGTGTTTCAGAATTAAAGTTTACTAATGTCAGCTCTTCATCCTGATGTTCTGCTCCTTCCTAGTTCTCGACTATATAACTGTAATAATCTCTCTCTCTCTCTCTCTCTCTCTCTCTCTCTCTCAGTCTTCCTAAGCCCATCCTAAAGAAGTCTGTAGCTCCTCGACCTTCTTCATCTCGCTCAACAGATGAAGACATCCAGGGATCCAAAGATGCTCTCATCCAGGATCTGGAGAAGAAGCTACGCTCAAAGGAGGCCAGGAGGAGAAGCAGCCAGGTGTGTGTGTGTGTGTGTTTGTGTGTGTTTGTGAGGAACATAACACGTGTCTATTAGATAATTTAGCGAGTCTTCTTTGTGCCTCCTCTCTAACAGAAATTGTCCTATGAGGAGCGGATGGCTCGCAGGCTCCTGGGTCCAGATAACGCCACCTACACGCCTGACCAAGACAATCTCCCAGAGTTACAACTAGACCAGGTTTGACAACATATTTTAATTTTGTAGCGACACAAATTTATGGCCAAAATTCTTCCAGCTCCTATTTCTAATGGTGTGTCTTTAGGATCTGCTGTATGGACAGCTATATCTTTGCTTCCAAACACCCGTTAGCATTTGTTTTTCTATAAAGCGAAGACCAAACATTATCAGAGTCATTTTAGTTTGAAAGGCTGAACAGGAACCCCGTTTCCCTCTGAGGGCCTCTCAAATCTTAAAAAAAAAAAAAAAAAAAAAAAAAAAAAAGCCTGGCTGGGTAATCAGCTGCACCACTCTCATTCTGTCATTTTCATCAAGCCTATCTTCCTCACAGGGCTTTGCACCATCCATTCTCTTTCTGTCTCTCACAAACACACAAAATACCNCACACACACACACACACACACACACACACACGTCCTCTGTACCCAACAAGATTTGTCAGCTGCTATTTCTAGCCTGCTTTCTGAGAACTGACCATCTTTCATTGGTGACAAAAGGACTATAGGACTATTGTGTCGAAATACACACACACACACACACACAGGCTGAAAACTGTAGCCCAGTTCCTCCCTGGCATTATGTCAAACAGTTGACCACCATAAACCACCCATTATCTCTGCTGTATGGTACACATACATACGTACACACTCGTACACACTCACACATATACACACACACACACACACACACCTCTTATTGATCTATGCTTTGTTTTTTCGGTTACAGCCAGATTTGCCAGAAGGAAGACACACAGGTGGACTATGGTAAATATAAATACATATATATAAAAATATAATAAACATTCTATGCACCAATGCTGTTTATAAATAATCATCTTGGGATTCAGGGAACAATGTTTGGCATTTTATGTGTGTGTATTTTCACCAAGCCTCGAGCTGTTCTGTGCAGACATGCATGGAATTAATAATTTAATATTTAATAAAACTGTTTAAATCTGATTTCTCTTAAACAGGATTAAAAGTCAGATAACAGCACACAGCACAAGTGAACTTTGGGTATTTGCCTTTAAAATAATTACTGAAAACAAAATAAATGTAATTTATTGAGTCCTCTCTTGTATTAGGAAAATAAAATTTCAGCCATAAATTTGAGACTAAATGTTCAGATTTTTGCATATTAGTGTAAAGTACTATAAAACATAAACCAGGCTGAGATTTAAGAACTTTGCAGCATTAACAGTTTGACTGGAGAGGAAATGTGAAACCATGTGTCTCAAACCAGGATAACTTCAGATCTACGTTGTGTGTTAACGTCTGACTGTTCAGATGCTGCAGAGCCTCACGCTGAAACAAAGCAGGAATCACCTTTCATATCGGTTATGAATAAATAATCTCTCTCAGGGGGAGGCACCACGTAGGGACAGATGAGAGGGGAAATGAAGGATCAGCTATCCAGGAGAAGTGTTACGCCCCACGCTTCCTGCAAATCCCCCCAGACCTCACCGTGGAAGAGGGTCGCTTCTGTAGGATCGACTTCAAGGTGAAACAATCACACACACACACACACACACACACACACACTCACACAGAAGGATAAACACACTCAAGATGTCTGACCCACTCACTCATGAACACGGTAATTACCTCACAAACTGATCAATAGGAGACACAAAATTGTAAGGCTGGGCAATAAACGATTTAATCAGTTAATTCAGTTTTACATTTTGGCATGATAGGTAAAATGGCTGAATTGCAAAATCGATTTTTAAAAAAAAAAAAAAAAAAATATCTAACTATTTTTAATGGGGGAAATGTGGCAGCCGGTTGCTCTCCATCAAACAAGCCCGACCAATCAATCGTCCATCGCGCTCGTTGATGCCACGCCCACGAAGCTTTCAGCAGGTCAGACATGCATCAAGATGCTAACAAACACTGACTGAAGATGAACTTGTTACTAAATTTTGTTTTAAGTTTATTTAAAAGTATCATTATTTGTTTTTATTATTTTAATAAAGAAAATAATTATTTGAATTATGGCTTGATCTTTTTTTTTAGTTAGTTTGTAGAAAAACAAGAAAAACCAAGATTAAAATCGAGAATCGTCCGTGTGAAAAAAATTGATTTTTTATTTTTAGGCTGCATCGCCCAGCCTAAACGCAATGAACGCCAATCTTCTTACTTTTCTGTCAGGTTGGAGGTCTCCCCACTCCAGACGTCTGCTGGTACCTGGACGGCAAAGCCATCCGTCCAGACGACTATCACAAGATGCTGGTGTGTGAAAAAGGCTTGCACTCCTTCATCATAGAGATCGTGACGGTGCACCACGCTGGCGTGTACGAGTGCGTGGCCAGGAATCGTGGCGGGGAGAGCAGGTTCGCCATGAGGCTGGATGTAATCGGTAAAATAGCCGAGTCTAATGATGCTGCTTAAATTCACGTTCACTTAAATTCAACCGTTCACCATCTGTCAGCAAATGAAACGTTCTTCCTCTCCGTAGCTCAGGAGGTTCTTCGTCCTCCGACCTTCATCCAAAAGATGCTGAATTCTCGAGCTCTAGAGGGCGACACTGTGAGGTTAGAGTGTAAAGTGGACGCTTCGCCTCCCCCACAGCTCTTCTGGAAGAAAGATAAAGACATGCTGCGCATCGACCCAAACAGAATGAGGTACAAACGCCTCCAAAGCACAAAGAACACGTTACATCAACCTCAACACAAGAAGCAGATTTACTCTGTTGTAAAGAGAGCAAAGTATTTTATAAAATGAATTTCCTTAGCAGCCAGCAGTCATGGGCTCCACATAGGGCTGGATGATATAAACGATATTGTAATTGCATCGCAATATAAAAAAATCTTCAATATAAAAATGAGGAGATCAATATAAAGTCAATAGAAAGCAGTGCTTGAATACAGGAAGTTAATGGCGGCACAAACTAGCCAATCTGGTGGCAGCGTCATCATATAGCCTGCCCACTTCCTCAAAGCAGCATTTAGCTAAACGGTGAACACGCTGCAGCCCGTGTGGCGATACGTGAGCGAAAGACAGACAAAGATGTCAGAAAGCGAAAGAAAGAAAGTAAAGCTCAGCATCTGCGTGTTCACATGCACATGCAGATGCAGCTTGAATGTTACCCAGAAAAGCAGAAACATTTTTAACTTTTGATTGTTCTCGCCCGACGATGACCAATCAGCAGAGGTTACATTGATGGACCAATAAGCTAACAGCGTCCTGCTTAGGTGATCCTGAACCGTGCGACGTCTCAGAAACAGCGTATGCGTGTTTATGTTTATCTGTATATATGTTGAACTTGGTAGGTGCTGTTTATAAGGTTTTGGCGCCGGGTTATTTTGTACATTCAGTGTAATTTTTTTTTTTTGTCTTTTTCTAAGGAAACGGTTATTCACCAATTCACTGTTATTAGACCTGCATGTGTCGCCTGCCGTGTGTCCAGCCTGCCACACGGGCGACGCATGTTTAATCTGTTGGTTGTTGTTGAGCCCATCGTGCTGTTGCTGTTGTTTTTAATGAAAGTCAAAGCTCTCTAATGAAGTTCATCCTTTCTAGCTACAAAACCAATTACATTCAGAAATCAGCACAATCATCTGTTATTTCATTAAAACTCTCTGGACCCAAACCCGTCAGGGGGTTTGACAGGCATGTTTTCTTTAAAAAAAAAATTGCCAAAATTATACCGTTTGACATAGCCAGAAACTGTAAAAATCAAAATTATCGTCAGGTTTTCAAATTTCCAATGGTCCTTGAACTAATCATGTGCGCCGAACACTTCTATCAAGAAAAATAACCAAATCTAAGCTTAAAATAGTGATATTTCCTCATAATCATTTTATTCTATGTTTCATTTAAAAAATCGCCAAAAATAAACCGTTTGCACAATCCAGATTCTGTAAAAAACAAAAAAAACAAAACAACAAATTCTGCACTCCTCAGCGCAACTGGGAAGCCTTGAACGATTCAACTCAGACCAAAAGTCACGTGAGAACAATTCAGCGAATCTTCGACTGAGCTGCCGGCTGGAGCAGAGAGAGGCTGGGCCTATATAGTTATAGGTTAAAAAAATTTAAATAATTCAGTATGTATAAAATGTGGAGCCCCGCCCCCTTTTTTTTCCAATATTGGTAACACTTGTGGGCACTTGGAAAAATGTTGTATATATAGATTCCATCTTTTTTCAATTTTTTAAAATAAATTATCAAAGAAATTCAGTTTACGTTTTTTTCTTTTTTTATGATTTATGACATAACTGTTATACTGCAGAAAAGACATTTCTGAGGTCTTCCTACATATAGCCATGATTGTGCTGCTTCCATAGAGGTGCAGGACTTGCAGCTACAGTGAAAAATGAGCCACAGTGATAAAAATGTGACAGGAGCAAAAACTGCCCAGGAACTGCTTGGGGTCCAGAGGGTTAAATTCATAAAACTAAGGCTGTCACTGTATAAGATGGAAATTAATTTAACCTTTTACTCCGTTTCTGTCTCTCCACAGTCTGTACCAGGACGGTTCAGGCAGACAGTGCTTGTTGATAGAGAGGCTGATGAAGTCGGACGCCGGCTGGTACACGCTCTCTGCCATTAATGAAGCCGGCNTGATAGAGAGGCTGATGAAGTCGGACGCCGGCTGGTACACGCTCTCTGCCATTAATGAAGCCGGCATGTCCACGTGCAACGCCAGGCTGGATGTCAGCGGTGAGTTCAGCTCGCTATGTGAAGGAGCTGAAAATAACTCAGCGTGTAGAAAGTGGCCATAGTAGCTCAGGTTGTAAAGTCAAACAGCAGATGGAGAACGTTCTGCGCTGCACGCTCGAGTGAATCCACTCTGCTAACCTGAATACAGAAAACAAACACCACGTCACGTGATCAGGTGGAAACATGAACACGGCTTATCTGACGAATAATCACCCAGTCAGAGAGACAACACGGTGAGAGTGAGCGAACCGACAACGCAGCTATTAGGTTTCTGCTCGATCGTATAACGAGGCATCTGCTTCATGACAGCTCAGAAAGGAAGTTGCCTCTCCACCGCCACACCTGTCTTACTCACCTGATGAGCAACCCTGAACCTGATACACAGCTACAAACATTTACACAGCTTGATACACACTTCCCTTTTTTGTGCCAATATCCTACATTCTTTATACAGTGTTTACATTTGCTTTTTAAAGGACCATACTGGTGAAAATGTGTCTCCACCATCCTGGTGGAGACACATTTTCTTCTGTACAGCTCCATGTTGGACCAGTTAAATCAAATTTGACAAAACAATTAATCGACGCTGTGATGGATTACTTACCTCAAGCTCATTTAAAGTCTCTAAAAGTTGATTTTTTTTATGGCATACTTGAATGAACTGGCAGTCTGGAAGGTAGGAAAAGCAATTCTAAAATTTACTGCTCCAGTAGTATGATTTGGTAAATGGTTGTCAGTAACATGATGTGTATACGGTTGTATATATTGGACTCAAACATACAAAACCACCGCTTTGATCCTTTAAGTGGCCCATGTCCAACACCTGTTGTTATAGGGGTTTTGACCTCAGATGTAAAGGTTTAAAAAGACTTTTTTTTAAAGTCCTGTAAAACTACGACAGCATATTAGGGCAAAAAAAAAAAAAAAAANAAAAAAAAAAAAAAACAATGAGGGAGCATTATTTCCAGTTTTAAAACTCAAAAATTTGCCAGTTTTAAAAGTTATTATGATACTTATGATAATTCGATGATTTTGCACTAAAAGCACAAGTATTTCTTTATTCTAAATCCAGTGGAAAAGTATAATTTAATATCAGTGTTTCCAACAGGTTGAGAACCCCCCCCCCNCCCCCCCCCCAAACACAATCCTATTCTATTCTCTCAAATAGAAATATACCTACACAAAAATAGAAATATACATGTCGCGGTTCATCTTCTTGCTGTGTGTGACAGCAGTGTTGTATTTTTTTTAAGGCTGGGTCGTCCCGTGATACCTGGGCGGGTCTTCATTTATCTGGGCGGGCCGCCGAAGAATACCTATGTATGGGGAAAAACTGAATAAGGTCATGTACTTACAAAAAACATGCAAATCTGCAAGTTTAGAAACTCAAAATAATGCCCCCCTTGTTTTTTTTTTGTCTTTTATAGCCCTGATACGCCGTCGTATAAAACACCGACTCCAGCCTCCAAAATGAGCTCACATCTCTCTGACTCAAACATGCAAAACCACAACGTCTAATTAGTTTCATAAAGTTTGCATTTATTACAGGACAGTTATATTGTAGTACAATATTGTATTGTATCGTAATACTATTTGGACTACCGTAAATGCTCTAATAGTGGCTGGGGCCTTTATTTACCTCAACTGCGGAGAGAACCCAGCCTTTATAATATACAGGCTTTTATTGGAGACGGGCCTTTATTTCTAATTAAGGATGTATAATTACGTGCTTCTCTCCAAACGTTCCTTTGCTGTGTCATAGTTTATTTGTGTTCTTCAGTTTTCCATTAAAACCCTGGAAATGATGACCACGGTAAAATCTGTTAA
>VXCM01006303.1:264-11320 GCA_014773175.1 Lucifuga dentata
TCTATGCTAGGTTTAGTTAGCCTTAGCTCACCCTATGTCTATGCTATGTTTAGCTAGCCTAAGCTCAGCCTATGTCTATGCTAGGTAGCTCAGCCTGTCTGTGCTTGGTTTAGCTAGCCTTAGCTCAGCCTACGTCTGCTAGGTTTAGCTAGCCTTAGCTCAGCCTATGTCTATGCTAGGTTTAGCTAGCCTTAGCTCAGCCTATGTCTATGCTATGTTTAGCTAGCCTAAGCTCAGCCTATGTCTATGCTAGATTTAGTTAGCCTTAGCTCAACCTGTCTATGCTAGGTTTAGCTAGCCTTAGCTCAGCCTATGTCTATGCTAAGTTTAGCTAGCCTTAGCTCAGCCTATGTCTATGCTAAGTTTAGCTAGCCTTAGCTCAGCCTATGTCTATGCTAGGTTTCAGTTAGCCTTAGCGCAGCCTATGTCTATGCTAGGTTTAGTTAGCCTTAGCTCAGCCTATGTCTGTGATAGGTTTAGTTAGCCTTAGCTTAGCCTATGTCTATGCTAGGTAGCTCAGCCTGTCTGTGCTAGGTTTAGCTAGCCTTAGCTCAGCCTATGTCTATGCTAGGTTTAGCTAGCCTTAGCTCAGCCTATGTCTGTGCTAGGTTTAGCTAGCCTAAGCTCAGCCTATGTCTCTGCTAGGTTTAGCTAGCCTTAGTTCAGCCTATGTCTAAGCTAAGTTTAGCTAGCCTAAGCTCAGCCTATGTCTATGCTAGGTTTAGTTAGCCTTAGCTCAGCCTGCCTATGTTAGGTTTAGCTAGCCTTAGCTCAGCCTATGTCTATGCTAGGTTTAGCTAGCCTTAGCTCAGCCTATGTCTATGCTAGGTTTAGCTAGCCTTAGCTCAGCCTATGTCTATGCTCGGTTTAGCTAGCCTTAGTTCAGCCTATGTCTATGCTACATTTAGCTAGGCTAAGCTCAGCCTATGTCTATGCTAGGTTTAGTTAGCCTTAGCTCAGCCTGTCTGTTAGTTTTAGCTAGCCTTAGCTCAGCCTATGTCTGCTAGGTTTAGCTAGCCTTAGCTCAGCCTATGTATGTGCTAGGTTTAGTTAGCCTTAGNCCTATGTCTGCTAGGTTTAGCTAGCCTTAGCTCAGCCTATGTATGTGCTAGGTTTAGTTAGCCTTAGCTCAGCCTATGTCTATGCAAGGTTTAGCTAGCCTTAGGTCAGCCTATGTCTATGCTCGGTTTAGCTAGCCTTAGTTTAGCCTATGTCTAAGCTAGGTAGCTCAGCCTGTGTCTATGCTAGGTTTAGTTAGCCTTAGCTTAGCCCATGTCTATGCTAGTTAGCTCAGCCTATGTCTATGCTAGGTTTAGCTAGCCTTAGCTCAGCCTATGTCTGTGCTAGTTTTAGCTAGCCTTAGCTCAGCCTATGTCTATGCTAGGTTTAGCTAGCCTTAGCTCAGCCTATGTATGTGCTAGGTTTAGTTAGCCTTAGGTTAGCCTATGTCTATGCTAGGTAGCTCAGCCTATGTCTATGCTAGGTTTAGTTAGCCTTAGCTAAGCCTATTTCTATGCTAGGTAGCTCAGCCTATGTCTGTGCTAGGTTTAGCTAGCCTTAGCTCAGCCTATGTTGGTGCTAGGTTTAGTTAGCCTTAGCTCAGCCTATGTCTGTGCTAGGTTGTTAGCCTTAGCTCAGCCTATGTATCTGCTAGGTTTAGTTAGCCTTAGCTCAGCCTATGTCTATGCTAGGTTTAGTTAGCCTTAGCTCAGCCTATGTCTATGCTAGGTTTAGTTAGCCTTAGCTCAGCCTATGTCTATGCTAGGTTTAGTTAGCCTTAGCTCAGCCTATGTCTATGCTAGGTTTAGTTAGCCTTAGCTCACCCTATGTCTATGCTATGTTTAGCTAGCCTAAGCTCAGCCTATGTCTATGCTAGGTAGCTCAGCTTGTCTGTGCTTGGTTTAGCTAGCCTTAGCTCAGCCTATATCTGTGCTAGTTTTAGCTAGCCTTAGCTCAGCCTATGTCTATGCTAGGTTTTGCTAGCCTTAGCTCAGCCTATGGCTATGCTAGGTTTATTTAGCCTTAGCTCAGCCTATGTCTATGCTAGGTCAGCAGTGTGTGTGTGTAGCCTAATTCACCATTTATCTGTCAGGCTTTTCTCACGACTTTTGCTAATTCCTGTTTCCCATAATGCATCTTGCTAATTCACTTCTGTTGTAGGACAGGTGGACTCTCCTCACACTCGTGAGTTTTGGGTCCTGAAGCTCGCTGTGAACACATCTACCAGCTGATCACTGATTATCTGCTGCTCATATTTTTCTGTCATATATCCTTGTTTTGTTTTTTGTAATTTACCTGTCTCTACACCTGCGGCTCCTCTGTCACACCTGGTCGTTTGAGGGAATTTTTCTCCTGTAATCAGGTTTTTGGCCTGGACTCGAAGCTGCAAAAACACCTGACGTGACTTTAAGGGTTTTATTTTGGTGAGATCTTTTTAGGATTGCAGTTAAGCTGCACCAAAGAAGTTTGCACGTCAGAGCAGAGTGTGTGTGTGTGTGTGCGTGCGTTGAGGGGGATGTTGCTGTTTCCCTGCACGCGCACGCACACACACACACACAGAGGAACACACAGCTCTTTTATTAACTTTGACAGGAAACATGAAGAACCACACTGAGGCTATTCTCGCTCTCTCTCTTTCTGTCCCTCTTTCTCCCCATCTCTCATTCTCTCCATCTTTTTCTCTCCCTTTCTTTAGTTTTGTCTTTACTTCTTTCTGTTTGTCTGTCTTTCTTACACTCTTTCTTTCTCTGCCTTTTTCTTTTTGTCAGCATCTTTGTCTCCGTCTTTACCTTTTTGTCTCTTTCTATCTCTTGGCTGTTCTGTCTTTTTTTTTGTCTTTCTCTTTCTTTCTCTTACACTATATGCCTTTTTCTTTTTGCATCTTTTTTTCTGCCTCTTTCTGCTCTGACTCATCTCTTCCTTTCATCTTTCAGCTTTCTGTTCATCTTTCTGTCTGACTTGCTTTCAGTTTTCTGATTTATTTCTCAATACAAGGGTCGATTGATAAGTTCTGAGCCCAGCATGTGATCGCTGTTACATTTTTATCTTTATTCACTCCTGGACTTTGTTAAATTAAGAGAAAATAGGTTTTTAACCTGCAAACGGAAAGTATTAAAATGTCAGTTTTTAGCCTAAATAGCATCCAAACTTTGCATTAAATTAAGGAATATAAATTTCAAGCACCACACTGGTCATAAAAATGAGATGGCAGATAGAGGAAGGAATTGTGAAACATATTTAATGAAGCTCAACAAAAGTAGGAACTCACCGTTTCATTTTTTCATCATGACGTACTGAGCTGTATTTAATTTTTGAAGTGTTTTGTCTGCTGCCATGATTCCTGGAAACATTTCTATTAAAACCAGTTTACCAGCACCAGAGTGGATTTCTTTATCTCATCAGATATTATTTAATTCATCTGGCAATCTATATTTACTATTTAACGGAGGCATTAAGTTAACATGAAACAGCTGTTCAGTCAAAACATCCTGTAAACAGCAAAAACAGGAACTATAAAATAAGATATAAATATATATATCTTATTTTATCTTATTTCTTATTTAATGAAAATAATCTGTTTTTGAGATAATTGGAATGGATTTAGTTTAGAAAGTTATTTAAAACATTTTTGTTCAGGATAGGTAGAATATTAAATAGCTGAAGGTTAGTTGTGGATGCTGCCCTCTAGTGGCCATCAGAGCTGCCAAAAAACTGTCAATGATCAGTGGCGACATCTAGTGGCTGGATGAAGGTACTACACAGTATGGTTTTTGAACAGATGAGTACTTTCCAAACAAAGTAAAGGACAAATTCACATAAATTTAAAGACTTTATTGTTTCAGTAAGAGGTGTAAGTGGACCGTGTGTAACACTGTACAGTACGTGTGTTCATGTAAACTGCAGCTGGGTGGAATAATTTAAAAGAATAAATTGTGTCCCGTATTAAATCTGATCCTGCTGTTAGCATGATAACAGGTCATGTAAAGTAAAAACTACTGAGGTCAGTGTGTGTATCAAGTACTGGAACAGGACAAGCCAAAGACCAATCAGACAAAGGCTCAAGACCAGGAAGTAGATCAAATTAAAAACATGATTAATTATCTTCCTGAGGCTGTGGAGGTTCATGATGTTGCTGTCTGATTTTTCTTTGGCTCGTTCTGAAAGTCTGGAATATTTATCAGACACACTCAGAGGTCAGGTCGGTGTGTAACAAGTCTAGAGGTATAGATACGTTAGTGTGGGAGTTCATGGGCCACCAGTTTGTAGTGAGAACCACAGGACGGGCAGCGCTGGGCGTCGCCCTCATGAAGCCAGAACCACACCACGGCCGTGTTGTCTTCCTCACCTAAAAGAAAAGAAGAGGAGGTGAAGAGCGCAGGTCTGAAACCGCATCAAGACAAAAACCAAAAAACTAGCAACCATCTAAATCAAGTCAATGTGTGAGGCTGGACAGACCTCTGGAGAAAAACTCAACTGAAGTTAGCATAGCGGCTAGGCTAACACTGTTCATAAATCACAAGTCATCGCTTCACTAATTTCACTTTTTCTGTCACAGGAAGTACAGCTAGCTAACGCTCCAGCTATGCTTGACTGAGTCAGCATCACTTCCTGCTTGTTTTCCATCTCAAACCATCTGATTGGCTCGTGTCCTCGTGACTTTCTTGGTATTCATTCGAGTGTTTCTGCGTTTTTGTGTTCCCAACTTCGGCTGTTCAGCAGTTAGCCTTGTCGCTAATTCATTTCAGAGCTAGCTGCCCGGTATCTTCAGGCACGCTTGTTGCACGTGATGTGAAAGTTCATCAACACGTATCGCGCTGCAGTACTGTAAATACTGTAATGTGACAAATATTTAGTCATATAAAAAACGTAACTGGTTTTGTCATGAATGATATGAAATGGCACAGCCTGATGAGAGATTTGATGCTAAACAGATTCAATGTTTGATTCTCTATCAGAGAACTTACAGACACATCCCACAATCCTCCTGTTTGTGATGGAGGGCACCAGATGAGGATCCTCCGTGGAGCCGGCGTAGACCTTTGGCCTCAACATGTTGTACGGATCCTGGAGCAGAGGAAAGGACGGCGATAAATAAATCACACACACACACACACACACATCCAGATGAAGGTGATGTCCATACCGTTCCCTCCTTCATGGCCTTCATGATGATCTTCTCCATTCCCGTGGCTTGTTCCTCATTGGTGGGAATTCCTGCCAAAAAGAGTTTAATGATCAAATGAGAAACTGAGCAGAAGTCACACATCAACATGCGACATCATAAAACACGCAAGAACAGGAGACAGCAGAATAAAGACGCCATCTGTCTTTTGAAGAAAGACAAATTCTTGTAAGGGAAGCAGTGTTTAAAGTTATCATGACTGTTTTATCAGCGTTTTATTTAATGACATTATCTACTACAAAAAGTGCCAAAATTGCGAGTATGAACAGCAAACAAACTTATTAAGTTTTATTTTTGGTCAAAGTTACTTTATAAAACTTATCCAACACAGACTTACATAAGAACACGTATGTCTGCCAGTAACCCTGCTGATATTTAGATGCACATGTTAACACGCTAAACACTGAATTTAAGGTGTAACAAATTAACATTTGACTTTTTAAAGATTACAGGATGTGGTAACATGAAAAGTAAAATGGCATTTTTTAAAAACCATTTTGGAAGAAGGTCGGCAGTAAAGTGAACAGTATTTATTGGGCTCAAACATTAAAATCCACCAGTATGTCCTTTAAACAAGGACACATGTATGTTACTGCCAGAACTTTGAGATGATTTTTAAATTAAATTTAAAGATTTAAACATGAAGATTTAAACATGAAATTTAAAGATTTAAACATGAAGATTTAAAGATTTAAACATGAAGATTTAAAGATTTAAACATGAAGATTTAAACATGAAATTTAAAGATTTAAAGATTTAAACATGAAATTTAAAGATTTAAACATGAAGATTTAAAGATTTAAACATGAAATTTAAAGATTTAAACATGAAGATTTAAAGATTTAAACATGAAATTTAAAGATTTAAACATGAAATTTAAAGATTTAAGCATGAAGATTTAAACATGAAATTTAAAGATTTAAACATGAAAATTTAAAGATTTAAGCATGAAATTTAAAGATTTAAGCATGAAGATTTAAACATGAAATTTAAAGATTTAAGCATGAAGATTTAAACATGAAATTTAAAGATTTAAACATGAAGATTTAAACATGAAGATTAAAGATTTAAACATGAAGATTTAAAGATTTAAACATGAAATTTAAAGATTTAAACATGAAGATTTAAACATGAAATTTAAAGATTTAAGCGGCTCAAACAGGAAGGAGAAGCTAAACCTCCGCGGAGCCACTTTCCAACACACTCTTAAAACTTAATTTACCAACATATATTCATAAACTTATAAACTGAATTCCACTCAACAGAACAAAACACAATTAAATTAAATATAACAATTTGTACATTTAATACTTTTACTTAAATTTACTCGTTTGACCTCTCATACAACCGTTAAGGCTAATGCTAGCTAGCTAGCTAACGTGTGGAAGGCTCGTGAAGAGGCGCCGGTTTAAAGCGGTTTTTCTCTCTCTCTCGGTGTGTCGGTGTCGGTCTGGACTCACCTCCCGCCGCCATGCCGCGGCTCAGAGCCGGGAGCCGGGCGAACCGGCGGCTCGTTGCGGCTCTAACAGCCGATCGAAGCAGTAACCTTGCAGCCATTTCTCCTTTTGCCGTCTTTGCTGTCCCACAAAGATGACGTGTACTTCTTCTTCTTCTTCTAAATAATCTGGCAGTTTGAATGATTCTAAGCGTAGTACTGCCCTCTACAGGTTAGAAAGGACATTACAAAACTCGAAACGACCTGTGGCTTTTAAAAAACTGAACAAATGTCTTTTCAATTACTTGAATGTTTTTCATGTCTGCCAAATACATAAAATATATTTTAAAAATCTATACAAATATAGATTCAATTTGATACAACAAGTTAAGTTTATTTGTATATGTTGTTATATTGTTGTATATATTGGGCTTAAACATACAAATTCTCTGGAATGGTCCTTTAACATTAGTTTAACTCAAACACATGTTGCTATAAAAGCTTTTAAGAAGCAGTGTTGGTCTGAGCTTTAAACAAACTTGGCAAAATCCGAGACTCAACGCGACCTGGAGGCCTGCACAGCTCCACCGTCCTCTGGCCTTTAACGTGTTTTTATTTCAGCTCTTCTATGTTCTGATAACTAAAGTGAACCTTTTAGTAATTCTGTGTGTGTTTATAAAAAATACACTTTGTGCTGCTTTTGACTGACGTGACAGTTCTGTGTCCAACAAGCCTGGTGAGACGGCACAGACCGATTTGCTGCTGTTTCTCTTACAAAGCTGCACTTTTAATTGCTTACAATCGTGCAAGCACACACACACACACACACACACACACACACACACACACTTAAATAAATTCCTTTCAGCGTGNTTTTTTTTTTTTTTTTTTGTAAAATGTACATCAAAAACAACTTTTGATGCAATTAAAGAAGGATGTTTAATGGATTTGATTAATGAGTGATTCTTACCAGTAATACCATTAAAAATTACATGTATGTGGAACATCTCTGTCATCTGAGTTCAAACTGTCACGTATGACCACACTTCCCTGTAGCAGCTTCATTTATGCAGATGTTCAGGGTTTATTTCATAACAGAAGGTTGAACTTCTTTTTTGAATTTCCAAGACAAATCACCAAACCTGTTTTTTCAAAATAAAATGTGCCAGCTATCATAAAGTTCCCACCCCGCCTCTTTTCAAAGTAAATAGAAGCTTAGTAATTTTTGTTATTCCTCCTCAAGCTCCATGATCTCAGACGGAAACAAACTACTTAAACAGTTTCTGGCTCAAAGGCACCAGGGAAGCGATGCAGACTCAAGCATCGCTGCAGTGTGAGCTAGTTTTACTCCCTGTGCCTGAAAAAAGTGAGTTTTGGGGTGAAATTAGTGAAGTGGTGACTTTTTGTCTCAATCTGTGGGAAAAGAATCTTTTTAAAAAGCTGAACAAAGTTTTGGTGAAATGGATATTAAGATTTGATTCTTCCTGTTTGATTCCTCACAGACATGCAGCCTTTACCTCTCTACTGGTGAGACGCTGTTTGACTTAAATGTCCTCTCTCTGTGGCTCAGAGACATTTTGTCTTTTCTCAAGTCGGAAAAGATTCGACTCTCAGTGAAAGGCAGCTCTGCTAAATTTTTTCATAACTGGAATTCTTTTATAGATTATACAAACTCTGCTGCCTGACAAACCCCATCTCTCTTCCCACTTCTTCTTCTTCTTCTTCTTCTCCTATTTACTTTTTAAAAACGGTATGAAATGCTTATTTATTCCCCCCTTTTTGCTTTACGTTTTTCACTTTTTATGTATTTATTCATAATCTGTATGTTTATATATTTTAAATAATATTGTTATCTCAGAGACAGTGTTTT
This sequence comes from Lucifuga dentata, assembly GCA_014773175.1. Taxonomy (NCBI): domain Eukaryota; kingdom Metazoa; phylum Chordata; class Actinopteri; order Ophidiiformes; family Bythitidae; genus Lucifuga; species Lucifuga dentata. Next base: position 8,752 of record VXCM01006303.1, read on the forward strand.
GCTGTTGTTTTTCGTTGAAGCTCCTGGGGATTTTCATTTAACATCAAAAAATGGGAAAGACTTGTATTTGTATATTTCTGCACTTTATGTAATCCCAATTAAAAACAATAAATAAATAATAAATAAAAGCTGAACCCAAGCTATAACACTGGACAAGTAAATATGTTTTTTATAACAGCTCTGATGTATGAACAGTGTCATTTTTACAATCTGCAGTATTGCTTGTCTGAAGTCACCAATATATCATTACTTTAGCGTCATATTTTTCATATCATCATGAATATCGTTATCTCAAAAATACCGGAAATATCGTGGTATTTTCAGGCTGTATCTGCAGTGGCTTCACAGCAATAAAAAGAAGGTAAAGGAGAAGGAGATGGTACGTTCATCCTGTAAATCAGACAGGAAGGAAGATGGAGAATTTTCTCTGTTCATGCAACAAACACAGAGTTCAGACGTGTTGCTTCAGCAGCAGCGAAGTCCTGAATGAAAAGAAGATGAAAACATAAAAGACAAAGTTCGCCTTTGGGTTTAACTAAATCCACGTGTTGAGCCTTGCAAAGATGACTTTTGGCCTTGAAAGTTTGACTTCAGCTCCAAGCTGAGCTCACCGTGCATCAGAAATAAGAATGAGATCTACGGCAGCAGGAAGAGCCACCTCATTAGCTTTATTAAAATGGTTTTTTTTTGTTTCAAAATAATCATACAAACACAGCAACACTAACAACATATAATACACACTAAGCAATACCCTTCAAAAAAAAAAAAATTACGCTACGTCTTTTACATAAAACAGAAATTTAGCCCACATTTCATGAAATCTCTTACATGAATCATTAGTCTTTGCAATCAGAGCTTCAAAGACACAATGTCTGTCATTAAGTTTATCCAGTCTGTATGATCAGGCTCGTTTTTCCAGTATCTCAAAATAATCCTGACTGCATAAATAAATCCTGCAAGTAGAAGTCCAAAGTCTGATTTAGATGATATCAGGAGCAGAAAGGACCCAGAGATTCAGGCAGTGTCTCATGTCTTATGTAAACAATCTCCAAGAAGTTTAATTATTTTTTTACAAAATGGTAAAACAAAAGAACAGAATATTAAGTGAAGGAAGCTTACATTTCTATTATAGTGTATACATTTCCCATTTGCATCCCTTACAGACCATCCAACATTCCACACAATATTTTTCCATGCATCCTTCCCAATCTGACTGTTGAGATCCCTTTCCCAGATTTTTCTTAGGTTCTCACCACATACAGGCGTAGCCATAACAGAGTACAAACTGAAGCTGACTGTGGTACTAGACAGATTAAGGTTTGATTAAAATGTTTGTTGAATGCCAACAGAAACGTGTCAGTGTTCGTTCAGTATGGTTTAGCTCGATGTGAATCGTCCAGTTTAACATGAACACAAACGTGAAACCAGGTGATAATTCAGGAGAACAAAAGTTGACAACACTTCAGCAGACGTACGGACGGAGGAAGGAGAAATCTGAAGATGAGCTCTCTTTTTCTGCGTTGTTTTAAAATAACACGTATGACATGAAGTTACCTTATCTTACTTTGGATTTATGGAGCCTAATATGAACCTTGTTGCTGACAGATTTGTTCCACGGCGAGTCAGACTGAGACATGCGTCCTCTCACTGCCGTTGTTGTGTTGGTGACTTTGGTGCATGTCAGGGATGCTGCAGCTCTTAAGAACCACAGCATAAACATTCTGTTACAGAGGAGGAATCCAAAACTCCAAGCCTCTCTCTGTATTGTAGGAGGTGTAACGTCACCTGACTGGATGTGCCTCAGCAGCTATCCGGCCGTAGAATGTGCTGAGGAGGAATGGTTCCAACTCAGTAACAGCTACTGCATGCAGGCATTCCAGGCTGCAAAAACCTTTTGGGATGCAGAGGTGAAACAAACACACATCAAAATATCTCACATTTCCATCTCCAGGTATGATGACCCAATCAGAGTGGTTTTTGTCACATACGGAGCCCCTTAGGGGTCATGTGTGGAAAAAAAATATATATAAAGTGGGTAAAAAAAAAAACCAAAAACACGACGCCCCTAAAGGGGCATGGAAGAAAAAANAATCAGTTGTAGGTAAAAAACTTAATTTTTTTCTGGTTGTTTTCCTCGTTTTTTTCCTCCTTGTTTTTTTTTCTCGCTTTCTGTTTTTTTTTCTCTTCTTAAACATACTAAAAATAGGTCAAAGCTACATGTAACGGAGCTGTTTTGCTGCTGTTTGAGGAATGATTTCCGGTTAGCTAAATGCTAATGCTAGCTAGCAGCTAACGTATCTGTGACTGTACCCACTACCAGTTCCGATGAAAAACCAGGTCAGTGAATAAAGTCACTAACTCACTACTACTTTTAACAGTGTATTTTTGTGCATTTATAAAGTTAATTCTTTTACGAGAGTTGACTTAACTCAAACAGCAGCATAACAGCTCCGTTGTGCTACGTAGCTTTGACCTGTTTTTAGTATGTTTCAGAAAAGAAAAAAAAAAACAAAGCAAAAAAGAAAACCCCAGAAAAAAAAGAAGAAAAAAACGAGGAAAAAACCCCAAA